>BQNB010211102.1:0-10222 GCA_026074375.1 Tanacetum coccineum
GTTCCAGTTGTTCTCTTAACGTAGCAACATATTGCAACATCGCAATCGCAATTTAATGGTAACAATTTATATAGACATGTATAATCGAATAAGGACAAATAAGGACAAATACCTCAACATCAGCAATAGTTGTTTCAGTCTTCATCAAAATATCAACAACGGCAACAGTCTTCATTTTTGTGTGTGTTAGAATGTTTGTGAAAAATGAACGAGGATGGTTGTTTATATAGGGTCTTCATCAAAAGTTTATTCGAATTAAATGTACATTCCCGCCAATCAATCAAAAAGGTTTCCATATGCGTGTTAAAAAACCTTCTAGTTTTGAGTCAATCATCGCTAGAGATGAACCTATCTGTATTTGAATTAAATGTACATTCCAGCCAATCAATCAAAAAGGTTTCCATATGCGTGTTCTAAAGGTTTCCAGCGTGTAGCATGATCAATCATGATATGCTTGTTTGTTAGCCTTAAAATATGGTGACAAACACGGAATTACATTAGTTCATTTATAGAGTGACACGTAGGGACTAATAATGATTAGTTACAATAGTTAAGTGTCACTAGAACTATAAATACCCCCTTCATACTTCCATGGAGTGTTGAAGCTCAAATTTGTAAAAGTGTGTGTGTGTTTTCTCTCTACCACACACACATCTTCCCATCTCCTTTACCTTAAAACTCAAATAATATGGCTTTACATCTTTTTCATTATACACAACCTTCAGATCTTGTTTTAATCCCTTGTTCATATGTCATTTAAAATCTACAATTGGTATCAGAGCTGCAGGGGTGTGTCGTATCATTGTTTGTTTTTACTGTTCATGTCATGTTCCGGTTACTGTTCATCACTATTCATGTCACTGTTCATGGTGTTCAAACACTATTCATTACTATGTATTTACAGTTTTTTAACAGATTAATCTTTGTGGTTTATGAACTGGTATTGAAATAACATATCTGGTTCAAATCTGATTTTTTAGTGCTTAAAAGACAAGAACAGATATGGGTTTATGTTACTTTCTTGGTTGCGTTTTGGTGTAGAAAAACCAGATCTGTTTTTAAGAAAAGTACAAAAAGGACAAAAAGTACAGATTGCGTTTTGGTCTCTTGCGTTTTGGCAGGTTGCGTTTTGTCAAGATCAGCCTGCGTTTTGACTTACATGAAGACATTTTTATGATTTTTGTGAAAAGAAATGCTGCCAAAATTTTGTCAAGTCATTGCGTTTTGACTATAACAGCAGGTTGCGTTTTGTCTAGTTGACCATTGCGTTTTGCTAGAAATGACAACTTGCGTTTTGTGTTGTGATTGGTTGCGATTTGGTATACCAAGATCCAACCCGAGTCAACTCGGTATTTACCGAGTTGACCCGGTCAACTCATTATAGAGTCAAGGTCTAACTGCAATGAAAAAAAGGGACAACACAGACTCGAACACAACAACATAACAACAACAATAGCCATCATCATCATCATCCAACCCTTCGTCACAAGTAATATCAACACAGCCAACAAAAAAATCCACATCCACGATCTATCCTATCTCATCATCACATAAAAACAACAACTCCATCTCCCATCTCCATCCAATCAAGACTCGAAATAAAATGCAAATAAAAGATCTCAGATTTTTCGTGTGATACAAATGGTAATTTAGATCATATTAAGATCACTCACAACACGAAGCAAATCATCATTGATCTATGAGGTATAACCCTCGTTCAATTTACGAAAATAAAGATAGACTAATAACAGATTTGTTATAATCTACTCTTTGTTTCATTGACACAGTCGTGATGTGCTTCACAGGCTTGCAGAAACTATTCAAGGTTATTACTTTGTGATGTATCAATGTGAGATTAAAAGATTGGAGTTCACATAGTTCGTTTGTGAATAAAGAGAGATGGATGATCGGTGAAGATTATCTTTTGGGAGAGGTGATGACTGCGTGTGTTGTGTGAGATGGAAATGGTATTAGGGTTTTCTATCCCTAATTATAAGGAGGTGAGTAATGGACCCGAGTTATGATAATTTTGGTTTGGACTGGTTCTTGCAAAACTAAATGGGCCGAATTTTATGTTTGATGGGCTGGACCAAGGCTTAATTGTTGATTGGACTGATGAGTGTTAACAGTCCGAGTATAAATGGTCTTTTTTGATGGACTTGGGCTGACAGTTAATCGAAAGTGGACCGAGCTGTGAATAATATTACTGGATCAGTCCAAGTACTAAAATGCTATCACGACAAGTTGGACTAGACGATGTTTATCCTTTGACGACATTCAAAAATAACATGTGTCCTAGTTTAACGACATTCACGAACAACAACAAACATGATACATAACACTAAAACGATCCTGAAGAGATTCGATAAATGACAAACGGCTAGAGATTCGAATTACGATGACAAGTGATTACGAAGTTGCTTTGGTATCCCAAATTTGCAATTGAAGACGGATTTCACGAAAGGCGTCAACTTATTTTCCATCATACGAGACTTACTACTTTTATTTTTTATTGATTGATGACATCAATGAAACGTATACATGCAATGATTAAGACTTGAATTATCTAGTTACCAGCAGTCAGGGGTGGTTGGTTGCAGACCTGGATAACTATCACTTAAAGGAGTTACGTTGTAGTACTCAGTGTCACACGCAGAAGTCGATGTGGATAATTTCAAGAGGTGTTGTACTTCTTATACTATATTGGGTATGGGGGGGTATATAGTACGGTTAGATTTAATCTGCAATAACCGTTCTTAATCACAACAGTGCAAGCTTAAGTAACAAATTTAGGGGATTTCACTTCTTTTTCAAGTTTGGTATATCGGGTTTACTTCACAAGTGATCACAACAATAGCCGACAGAATACGAGGTTGGTAAGTTAGCCAGAGAGTTTAAAGGTTGAGATGTAATCAGCAATTCTCACTGCATTTCAAGACAAAGGTACTTCACAGTCTAAGCCAAATTCTCAAGGTTCTTCAACGACATTCATATACAAGACCTTGATTATACCAAGTTTTCTTGATTCTTGCTTCATCTCCTCTACGGTTTCTGAAGACAAGAGAGTAATGCTTTGTTTGGATCTCAAGATTTGTGCTTAAGACAAGAACTTCTCGAGTATATGTACGTACACGACAATGATGCTTCCGGATAGTTCGCTACAATCATGTGGGGAAAATGTAATAATCCGGGACTTAATACTTTGATGTTACCAAAATTCAACTTATAGAGGGGAAGTGTTGTGTCAGCCCGCAAAAAATTGTTTAGGTAATGGTTTTATGAAGTATTCTGCATACGTAAGAAGAATTGTTTGCTGATTTCTCTCCATGACCGCTCGAACGAATAGTCACCCAAACCCTAATGACAAGAAGCAGGAAGTATTTGGGTGTGGTTATGACTTCTAATAAATTTCGCTGTGCCACGTCCAATGACAAGAAAAGATTGTTCATGCTACAGAAAAAAACATCAAAGTTATCCAGAATCTGCTTAAAGATTTGGGATGTTGGTTTTGGCGGGGAAGCTGAATCAGAAACTTTGACAAAAGGTCTATAAGAAAGCATTTTTTTTCAAGACATGCTGCATGAAATGGTGGAAGTTAATTCAACTCATGCATACTAACACATGTTCCCAGAACAAGTAAAGACAATGAAGATCCTCAAGCTGGAATACAAGTTTTCAAGACCAAGAGAACTCACTAAACAACTTCAGCCTTAGGAAGCGCTTTGGATATACTTTTAAGTTAATTTATAGTTGTACTTGTTAGGAAACATTTGTAATATTCCGTATATGTCCACATATTGGGGGAAGATTGTTAGCCTTAAAATATGGTGACAAATACGGAATTACATTAGTTCATTTATAGAGTGACACGTAGGGACTAATAATGACTAGTTATAATAGTTAAGTGTCACTAGGACTATAAATACCCCCTCCATACTTCCATGGAGGGGTGAAGCTCACATTTGTAAAAGTGTGTGTGTGTGTTTTCTCTCTACCACACACACATCTTCCCATCTCCTTCACCTTAAAACTCAAATAATATGGCTTTACATCTTTTTCACTTTACACAACCTCCAGATCTTGTTTTAATCCCTTGTTCATATGTCATTTATGTTTCTACATTGTTTAAAAGGTTTCCAGTTTTAAGTCAATCATCAAATCAATCATGATATGCTCGTTCTAAAGATTTCCACCGTGTAGCACGTATCATTTAATTATTCAGTTTTCAGATTTGAGCTTTTGAAGATTTGTATGAATATGCTTTATATGTAGTATAGATACATATTGTAAATTTATGATAATAAAAACTACTGTATTACACATCCTAAGAGATAATAAGAGACAATAAGAAAAGTCACTCACATTTTATTGGGCAAGAGGCAATATGTTTGACCGCCCTCTCACTCAAAAGAAGAAAACAAACTACCCAATGTTTGACCGCCTTCAACTCAAAAAGAATAAAAAAAAACTTGAGGCCTGATCGCGTTTAACTGGGTAAGTGGTAAAAGGTTAGTAAGACATTTTCTGTAAAAACAAACACACCATAAGTTTATACTTAAACCATAACTTAGGTTTGAGTTTAAGCTAGAGTTGAGATCACAACAATTGTCATTCAACTAAGATTGTCATTTCGTAAACAATCTTTGCTAAATTATGTGATTCATTTCTGATAAGAATTTGGACGTTAAACATCTTATTTAAATCTTGTTATAACTATTTTTACTTGTTCTTGATAAAACTATTTTAAATTACATAAGCCAGCATGAAAAGTGATTGATTGTATTGCTTGGATTTCGTTTTACAATCACTTTAAAAAAACAACGATTTAGTATATGGAGCTGGGCTTAAATCAAATATCAATCATTTTAGAGATACACATGTACAACAAGAATGACACGATCGCATAGTCGCATGTTAAACACTGTGGGCTTTTGATTTCTATGTTGGGCTTCATATATTGGGTTGATAAATGGGACATACTTAATAAACAACATATGCTCTTTTCGTTTTAAGGGTGCGTTTGGTTTGCGATATGGAATGACCATCGGTATGGATTTGATAATAGGGTGGAATAGAAATGGTGGGCTCAGGTATCAAAGTGTGAATCCCTACCAACTTGGGTGGTGTGAGTATAGTGCCATATTTGGTATCATTTTACTTTTTGGAAACCCATAGTTATTAAACAAACAATTTTTTAAGGAGTGAATCCATTCCTTCATTGCGATTCTTAGATACCAAACGGCTCCTAAATTTATAGTCCACGTTTCTTTTATAAAATGTCCCAACTTAATTGTTCATTACTAAAAACAGATAAAAAAGTTTGATCATATTTACCACATTAACTTTGCTTGAAATGTTATTACAAACTTTAAAAAAGACATTAATTAATTAGATATATGTAAAACTGTCATTCTATTATAAAAAAAGAAAGAGAGAACAGTAATAAATGCACTTTTTTTAAACTGTGTGTTTTTTATTGAAAGACAATTATTTTAAAACGAAGGAAGTATATCATTCGTAAATCAAAACACAAAACATAAAGAGTTAGATCATTATATTTTGAGTAAACTACACCGTTCGTCCTTGTGGTTTGCGTTGACCGCAACCTGTCGTCCTTTGACCGAAAAAAATGAATCGTCCGTCCTTAAGCGGGAAACGTTTTTCGCCGTTAGTCACTCACTCTAACGGCCTTCAGTAACATTTGTTAAGTCACAACGCTTAAGGGTATTTTTGTCATTTCAAGGCTGCACATGAGGTCAAAATGGTCATATACATAATCCTTTCTTCTACATCACCTTCATCTTCACACACCAATCTCATCTTCCACCACCACCTTCGCCAATCTTAACAAAAACAAAAATCAACACCACTCATAATGCTAAATAAATATATTATCATCACTATCTTATCAAAAAACTATACAAAAATTAAAATTTAAAATTTATTCATCATCACACACACAATAACCCAAAACCCGTATATTAAAAACCACCAACCTCTGCCATCACCACCACCCTTATCCCATCAACCAAACGACCCACACCCGTTCCAAGATGTAGGATCCGCCGCCTACACCCAACCACGCGCGAAGCGAGCCACTCTCTCTCTCTCTCTCATGGCGACGCCGCTGAGAGCGAGCCGTTCCAACAACAACCCCAACAAGCCTACATTTAGTATTCCGGCACCCAGGCGGCGCATTCGACCATCTAGTAGGTCGCGTTGGCCGGGGGGAAGAAGGGGGGGGGGGGGGGGTGGGACATTGTAGATTCCGCAACCACCACCACATCTTAAGCTCTATTACATCTTCTCCAATGCTACCACCCATTAACCATAACCAAAACCTCATAAACAAAAGCTCTCAAACTTCTTTCAAAATCTCAACTAGAAACTCTATATATCAAAAATAAACCAAAAACACATTTAAATAGTTGCAATCGCATTAAATTGAAAGTTTAATAAACCCACTAAAAACACATTTTAATAGTTGCATCAGTAAACCATTAACCCACCAACCATTAAATCCAAAGTTTAATTGATATAAAAATGAAACCAACCAATTAAATAGTTGCAATCGCATCATTTAACGAAACCCTCCCTCTAAGGTGTTTGTAAATAAACGAACCCACCAAGTAATGAGTTGCATAATTTAATTTTAATCATATGTTTTAGTTTTGGTTTTGATATAAGGCGGCGGCAAGGGGTGGACGTGATGGTTTTTATGTTTTGAAGATTAAGATGGTGGTGGGCTCATATGGATATCTGTAATGGAAGAGATGGTGGTGGGTAAATATAGGGGTTGAAATTTGGAGAAGAAAATGGATATCTGTAATGGAAGAGACGGTGGCGGGTAAATATAGGGGTTGAAATTTGGAGAAGAAAATGATGATAAAAAGGTGTATGTGAAGAAAAAGTAGTTGGGGTTTATTATTATTTATTTATTAGTCTTTAAAAGAAAAAGAAAAAAAATATAATAAATTTACTATCATACCCTTATTTGGATCTCAATTAGAGTGAGCTAACATCTGTTAACGAAGTTCGTTAGAGTGAGGAACTAACGGCGAAAAACGTTTTCCACTTAAGGACAGACGGTGCATTTTTTTCGGTTAAAAGAGGATAGGCTGCGGTCAATGCAAACCAAAAGGACGAACGGTGTAGTTTACTCTTATATTTTTTACAACTTAAACCATGATAATCAAGATAACTCTTATCCTATTTACAAAAGAAAACAAAAGCATATATTTTCAAGTGAAGAGTTGATTAGTGTCTATTTTAAATGTTTATTTTGTTTCTTTTTACAAGTACACCATGACAATCTCTTGTAACTTCTAAGGCTGATTTAATCCATCATCATTAAAAACATCTCTTTCACCGGACACATCAATGTTACATGAGCTTTTTCTTTCATACTTTTTAACCTCACTCCCTCTCACACTTCACTATTATCAATCACATAACTCCTCACCGAACAACCCAATTTTTTTTAATTAAAAACTAAAGCTTTTATTATTTATAAATTAAAAACATTACATTAAAATTTTAAAAAATTATAAATTAAACATTGCGAGAAACGTAAACTACTATATTGCCCCAAAAAAAATGTAATTTCTATATTTGAATCCTATGTTTTCATTTGAACTTGAGACATAAACATTTATTTAAACTTGAACGGCAAAAAAACAATAAAATTAAAAATTGAAAGTGCTACAACACCTTCTTCTTTATCCCTTAAAAACAACCATTTCAAACCAAACATTTTCATACTATTTCCAAATAAATATAAAACCCTTTCAAAGAGAAGAGGCGCAAATCTTCACATTGCCCGAAACGTGAGAACCTCACCATCGTGAACTTATTTTGCAATTTTCGACGCGTGACCTCTTCCACTTTTACCGGTGTCACGCGTGAGTTTGGGCCTCACCGGAGCCTCACGGATGCTTGCTCACGCCCGGTAAAAGTAGCCTAAGAGTAAAAGGTATGGTGAGGAGGTTTTCCTCCTCATTTGGTCCCACCGGGTGTCACCTCACTTTAACGCTCTCACTTCAAAATACCCTCTTGCTCATAACAAGTTTCAACCTTCTCATTTGGCCACACCCCACTCAAAATTTTCTCCGTCTTTTTGAAATATCAAACGGTAAGATTTGAAAATTGTTAGTCGTTTTGTTCCTCACGTTCCTTGCGAGCAAGCTAGTGGCGAGTGAAGATAGTGTGCTGGCGAATGTCGAGGTGCCACGTCAAAAATGGCGAGCACCATCAAACATACCGTATGCTCTAATGCATGCCAGACTGAAAATTATGCATAAATTCACTACACCATCCGTAAAAATGTACCATCGTTGTCTTTTAATTTACAGAAATCTAATAACATACAATACAACCAATAAAATGCATGTAGTATGTTTCATTGGAGCCTTGTAATTATAAGTCCAAAAATGATAATGTATGAATGTATCCTTATAAAAGACCACCACATAGAAAATATCTAACTAGCTACTCACTACTACTAGCAACGTAACACAAGATGGATAGAGATGCTACTAAAAAAGGCATGTATTCTATGTGTCTTGTTGGCCCATGTTATGTTGTAATAGCTAAAGCATCAAATACCTTCTCGCAAACACAAACTTTGGCCCTCTTGATCCTCAATGTGGCCGGGTTTTTTCGTTTTTTGGGGCTTGATGATGGATATAGAGAGTGTTGTGTATCGGGTTGGGGTTTAGTTAAAGTTGGTGCAATTTGTGTATGTATCATTTTAGCTGTGATGGGACACATTTTGGTAGCTGCGAAATTGTTTTGAGCTCATGATTGAGATTCTATCTATTTCTGTTACGTACCTTTTTAGGATGAAGAAAGTAGAAAGATGCATCGAATGCTTGCTTTGTTTGTGTATATCGTTCTCTAGTTATGGCAGTTTTAAGTCATGACATGATTTAATTTAATCTACTAATGCATGATTCTTTACAGTATAATGTTATGCGATGTTGGTTTATGTTAGTTGGATACGCGATACACAACTAGGAGTGTGTGAGCCTATTGGGGGCACACACGATAAACATTTAGAGTACACTTGATACTTCACGAAATGCTTCTATTGTAAACCATTCGGACAATAAATGATCAAGACATGAACTTTATATATACCTTTTTGGCTAGCCGGCTAGAAGGGATTAGAAGGTTCTTGGAGATGTCTTGGTTCATTGAATGTTGGTGATTAGGAAAAGGAATGCAAGATTAGCTTTAAGAGGTGTTATGATAAGGATAAAAGTTAAGTTTTGATCCTTATCAAGAGTAGGGCTTAGAGGCTTTATAAACCCCTTCACCCTAGCTCTTGTGGTATGAAATAACACAGAAAACACGCACCAAAATCTCTGCCTTTCCTTCTCCTCTTCAAAACAGCCGAATCAAACCCTAATCCAAAACAGTCTTGTATTTCGGTTAAGTGCTAAAACCAGTTTCTATTTCGGTTGATGGTTATTGGGCTATTTCATTAGAGATTCGAACCCAAGATCACTTCCAGAGGGTGTTTAGTATTGGTTTATATATTGTCAAGGTGTGACAATCGTTGGATTCGAGCTAGGGTTTGTGGAACTCTAATTCGGTTGTACTGTAGCAGGGTTACAACCGAATTCGGTTCAACCCTTATTGATTCTTTCTGTATTTCGGTTCTATTCCAAGAGTGGGTTTAGGTGATCGTTTTTCAGAAGCATTTGGTTTACAATTGTTATTGGATATACGTGAGGTTGGACTAGCATCCGGGCGTGCTTGTTTACGTGTTTGTGTGAGCACTCATAGAGGTGGCCATTTAGTCACTCGTTTCTTATTCTCGGTTTCTATTATTTGCTGGTGTCTACAAGGGTATGTTCCTATTTATTCTTTTACATTCCTTATGTGTTTAATGTATGTTAATTATATATGCTAGACTCGATCTATCCGCTGCGTACTCGTAAGAGTTAAATTGGTTAACTTGATTGTTAAATTCCAACAGTGGCATCACGAGTCAATTAGTTTAGTATTTATGAATTACATACGATTTAAAACACGCTAGGGCTGCATGTAATTGGTTTATTTATTGTTTTATTGGAAAATTATGGCAACGACATGCAATCCTTGCCATAGATAATAAATAAACACCTCGAATCAACACAAACATAAAAATGATAAAAATAAGTATAGATTAAAATTAAATGTTAATTAAGTTGCTATGTTAATCTATTCTTGTTTTATC
>BQNB010211103.1:0-10222 GCA_026074375.1 Tanacetum coccineum
GGATTGTCTTCCATGAGAGTAGAATCAGCTGCAGCGCCTTGATGTAAACTTGGAGATTGTAATGCCGAAGATGACGGTGAATGACTTGGAGAAGGTGCATCTTGATCAATGGAAGTAGATGAAGGTGTACCGGCTGAATTGACTGGTACAGAAACTGCTGGAGCAGGAAGGACTGGTCTTTCAACACGAGGAGGTCCAAGTATTCATCGAACATTGGTTGGAATAAGATCTCCGGTTCTTTATTTGTGGCGGGTACATAAGGAGCTGCAGGAACCGGGTTTGGTACGAGCCCTGAACTTATTTGTCCAAACGTCAGAAAAGTAGGAGCGGGTCCTGTACTGAGTTGCACAGGAGCCATATGCTCAGTCAGCTCATCGAATTAAACGTGAATAGTTTCCATAATTCGTCGGGTTCTCTTGTTGTAGATTCGATAACCTTTCCTACTTGGTGCATAGCCCACGAAAATTCCAATATCAGCCGTTGGTTGCAATTTTCCAAGATCTTTGCTGTCATTTGTAGGGTAACAAAGAGCACCCAAGACACGGAAAAAGGTAAGATCATGCTTCTTATCATGCACCAGTTCATATGAGGTTTGGTCGTGATGGGTGTGAATGAGGGATCGGTTTTGGGTGTAACAAGCAGTCGCCACAGCTTCTGCTCATAAAAACATCGTGGCCTTGGAAAATATCAGCATTGTTCTAGCGGCCTCTACAAGGGTACGGTTTCGTCTTTCGACAATGCCGTTCTGCTGTGGTGTCCTCAGAACTGTCTTTTGGTGAAAAATGCCGACACGTTCATAATAATCAGTCAAATCTTTATTGACAAATACTGTGCCATTATTGGTACGGACGTATCTGACAATTTTGTTGAGACCGACTTGTATTTGCTTCAGAAATTTGATGACGACCGCTGGGGTTTCATCTTTCGATCTCAAAAACTTGACCCAAGTAAACTGAGAATAATCATCAACAATGACTAAGATGTATTTCTTCCCATTAATTGTTTGCACTCGCATCGGGCCACATAAATCCATATGAAGAGTATTAAGAACTTTCATGTTGGTGTTTTCAAGTTTGGGTTTGTGGGTATGCTTTTTGCTCTTTCCTAGTTGACATGCAGAGCAGAGATGATCTTTCTTAAACTTCAATCTAGGTAAGCCTCTTACGAGATCCTTTCTTGCAAGGTCATTGATGGTGCCGAAGTTCAAGTGATTTAAATGTCGATGCCATAACCATGATTTGTTCTTGGAGGCTTTGGACAGCAAATAGATTGGGGAGGACTTCATCATGTCTTCGACCGAGATAGTGTATAAATTTAAACCACGAGAACCTTTGATTAAATTAACACCATCCGTGTCTCGAACATAACAAGTATGTTTCCTGAATGCAACTTCTAGGTCAGAATCACAAAATTGTCCGACTAAAAATAGATTGTGTCCTAGTCCTTCCACATAGTATACTGTCACCAATCACGTAATCTTCATAACCCTTAATAGCACCAAAGTGGTCATTCCTGAATCTAACTGTCCTGATGAACCTTTTCAAGAAATTCTTAAGCCGTGAGCGATCTCCAATCATATGTTTTGAACAGCCTGAGTCCAAATACCAAAGGACGATCTGAACGACCTGCATTTGAAAATAGACGAAGATGGAGAGTTTGGAAAGTTGGATCCCCAATTTTGGTTGGGTTCCTGTTTGTTAGCATAAGTAATGGCCTGATACTCGTTTTGCTTAACATATACTACTTTGGGTGCAGTGAGCCTAGTTAAAGGGCAATGTTCTCCTAAGGTGAATATTCTGCCCGTGGGTCTCCATTGATGACCAACACTGGTAAGCACTTTGCCTGTGGGTTTCCATACTTGCCTAACTTGCTTAGGTTTCCAAACTTGCTTAACTTTGCGCACAACATTATGACTATTATGAATAGAGGGGGGTGCCTTAACCGATTGCAAATAATCAACCACACACATATCATGATTTGCAGAAATTAAACACTTGTTACATGTTTGGCAAACAGAATCAGAATTCGAATTAATTACAGTACGCTTAGAGCTACTACTAGAATCAACACGATTCGTGGTTCTTAAGTTAGACTTATTTGTCCTAGGGTGTTCTTCTACTTTCTTCTTGTTGACACCTTTAGCTGGCGAGATCTTATTTTTCTTGGTATTGCTCCTAGGCTGTGATCCGCTAGCATTGGTGCAACAGTTTACTCCTGTAGAAGGAGGCACAGGGACATTAGTCTGTTGAGTGTTCAGTTGCCCTACATGTATGTGTGTGTTACTATTTGACGTGTCACATTGTTCTTCAAAAGTAACTTGCTTTTTGCTAATTAAAGGGGTAGGAGCATGCTTTTTATTTCGTTTGTTAAAGTCTTTTGGACAAGTGCCAATCGCATATTCTAAGAGTTCCTGAGAGTGTTTAGTCTAACGGCAAGCAAAGACTATTGACCTATCTAAGGGTCGTTCAACCTTAGCTTCTTCCACTATTTCGCGAAGGGTTTCTACACTTTCTTGAAGATGCCTGAGATAATCTAGATAAACTTCCCTATTGTTCCTATTGCGAGGGGGAATCGGTTCAACATCAATAGCATACTTGCCTGGTGTAAGAACTGTTGGTTTTGCATGATCCTTAGTGACACTTTTCATTTTAGTCTGCATTTGGGCTGTCAGATTATCATTTTCAGTTATCAAGGCATTTGTCTGTTCTAGATGCTTAGCATGAGTGATCTTAATAGAATCATACAATTCTTTGTAATACTGCTTAATAAATTTTTGCATTTTCTGCCCTTAGAAAAAGCTTCATTTTTTTCTTGAGAATATTGACTTCTTTTCAGTTAACTGAGTCGATTCCGGAAAATCCTAAGGCCTGAAGTCTTAGTGTAACGGTCAGCTTCACTACGGGTCTCTTGCTAGGTGAGAGATTTGCGTTTTCAATTTATTAATGAACATTGTTCCTTTCTTGAAGCGAATGCTTTCATTTTTCCGAAATTACAAGGCTGAATCAAAATCAGGAGCTATCTCTAGTGGGTGTGTTGATGGATTATTTCCAAATACTTTCTAAGGTTTTGATACTTTAACTGGCAGGTTTAATGTGATTTACCTCAAGATTAGAAACCGTTTAAATAACTCATTATGATTTATCATTTTGAATTTATCAGGTAAATCGAAGCTCAGGAGCTTCATGTTCTAGACAACGTTGCCTAAACTAATTGTGTGAAGCATCATGCATTGTCGGTTAAATCTAGAAACATTAAGTCGAATTCGTTAGTGCAATCATATAACTACTTCTTTGGACAAGCATACGGCCGAATTAAATTATATGTCTGAATTAGAAGGTTTTTTCGTTCAATCTATCTGTTTCACTGTCAACAAAATTTTGGTCATACCTAAGCTTATCCAATTCTTTAAAAACATTCTTTACATTTCTTTAATTTCTTTAGTTAGAGCCTTTTGGAGATGCCCTGAAAATATTCTTTAAGTGTTTTGAGAATGGAATGACCTCCTTGAGATAAACCATTCCTTGGTTTTGTTCAAAAGCCCTCTCCCCTTTTAGTAAGCTCCAATTGGTGTATTCTCTTTTTTAGACTTTTTGTAAATTCCACAAAAAAGAGTTGGTAATAAGTGCCAAACAAATATTAATTGTTCACTTGACTCTTTGTTGGAGGATGCACCCCTAGGACAGAGTTTTTTATTTCGGTTTGTATTGCGGGGTTACAAGTCAATGCTTTTGATAGAGTCTTGAGGCTGGTGGTCTACTTTTTGAGTGCTTATACTTAATCCTTGATGAGGATCTTGAGACCAAATATTTTGATCGGGGGTTAATTGCTTCTGTGTGTTGGTGAAGGCCTACAAAATAATTTCTCTTGTCGAGAATCAGGTGGTGACAGATCTTACCTTGATTAACTCACACACTCAGGGTCTTTTATTTTGTCATTCATTTTCCTCCTAGTGATTTCAGCTATCTCTAGGGTATCCTCTGTGTTGTGCACTATAGCCGGAACATGATTGTTTTTGATAATTTCATAACCATTATATAGAGCAGGCTAAACTTGCTTTGCTATGGTGAGGCATATATTGGGTCTTATAGCCAATAGCTACCGTTATTATGTTCATTATAATAGGGCTTTGGTTTACACAATCATGTGAACTGTTTGAAGGACGCACTGGTCTTGTTTGTATAATTTTTCCTCGACCTTCTTCTTTTAAGCTTTCATGTTCCAAAAAAATTCCTTCAAGGTATTTGTTTTTTCTTTCTGTTATAAAATCCTTTTTCAAAGGACATAACTTCTTATACCATTGACTTGTTATGTTGATGGTTAGAAGGCAAGTTGCATTTTTACAGAACGAAGTTCTTTTTCAGAGTTTCTGCTTTAATATTACGGTCAGTGATTACTATTCTTATTGTTTTCATCAATCTTTTGTTCTTTTTCCCGTTAATCTAAACCTGGACCGTGTTTCATACAGTTCAAGTTGTTCTTATATGTGTGCAAGTTCAGCAGGAGGGGGTTGTTAATGAATTGTCGAAATACTTGTGTTCTGTGGGGTTACGTGGATACTGAGGGGGACAGGTTGGGAGCGCGGTTCATGCATATTATTAAATATCATCATGTATGCATCATTTGGGAACAAGAAGTATAAATTACTTTGTACAAAACTGACATGCGGATGCCTTCTATCATACTATCATAATTGGATCATATTACTATCACCAGTACTAATTAGAATGTGTAGTCAACAACCTTAGTTTGGTTGTACATCGTCCATGCATTCGTGTTCTTCATGATGTTCTCAACAATTTGTCATCCTCATAGACATGCTCATGGTCGTGACCTCAAATAGATTGTCCAATCATAAGATCGGGACCGGCTCCTTCACATAAATAGGATCTGCAGATGATAGATTTTCCCAGAAACATAGTCTGTGCCAGCGTGGGAGCCTCGGATGTCAACATCAGAATCAAAGCTCATCGACAGTCAACAGCTGATACAGAATTGGTCCGGGGGCGATGTGGAGTGCTTGAATCCTAAATAGGTGCTGGACATCCACATCGTTATCAATAGGTTGTATTTTCCACCTGCATAAATACAATAGCTGGCTCTATCCAATGCCACCCTATTCTTCTTGAGGATTGCATCAGCAACATCTTTGTCTTTGAAAGTATCTGAAGTTCTGTGGACGCTTTGGGGATGAGTGTGTAGTGGAGTTACTTAGCTATGTGGGGCTATACCGTTAGCAGTTTTGTAGCACTTAATCTGCCTTGCTTGACCTGGATTAGCATTCCCAACTCTGTTCTGTGCTCCCCCATAACCAGCTTGGCACCTCACTCTAGTGGTAGGCGAGGTATGGAGGGAGGAGCCGCGGAAAAGCGGGGATGTAAGGTCAACTGGTAGATTCTTTCACACCTGAACATTCTGAACCACAAACTTCTTGTCTTGAACTGTGCTTGGTTCATTGTATTGATGAGTTCTGAGTTGATTGTTTGTTGAGGTAGGTATGTTTAGTATCGGATTGGGTGAGAAGGGCATGTGTGTTCGGTTTTAAATTCTTCAATTAAGTTGTCTGTTGGAGGAGAGTCCTCGAATCAAGGTGAGTGTGTCAGCGAATGTGTGCGTGAAACAGTATGTAGATGCGTGGGAGTTGGTAGTTGTTGTAAATAGTGCTGCTTGTGTGAGACATTTGACATCAAAGCAAGTGGATCCACAGTGTGTTGAGTGAATCGATCCATCATCATTTTGTTCTATTGGCAATGATGCCTCGTGTTGGCTACAGATTAGCATACAACTGATCATTAGTTTGGAGTCCCTCAAACTCTCTGTTCAGTTTTCACTACTGTTACAAATCTACCTCATTCATGGCAAAACATGGTTGTTCACAAACTGAGTTCAACTAGCATTCTAGACATGGGTCATCTTGATGTTTCCCATGTCATTGATGAGTTTGGCAAACCGAACATAGTAGTCGTGAATAGTTTCTCCTTTGTTCTGACAAACGTGTTCAAAGTCATCATACAGTTGTGATTCACGATCCTCTTTTGTTAATTCTTGAACTTCCAAGGAGGCATCTTTTACAATGTCCCATATGTCCTTGCGAGTTGGTGCTTGTGGGGGCTTTTGTGTTTAATGTAATGATTGATTAAGGGGTTGGTGTTATCTTTTGGCAGCCCTTGAAGAATGACTGTTTGTGCACCCGAATAGTCAACTATTGTACCTTTCCTTATCTTTAAGTGACAAGCCAGAATAGACTTGTGGTTGTTCTGGACCTAGATTTGGGGCACCTTCAGTTAGTGTTTCCCGAAATGTCCCCATCTAAAATGGTCCTTCATCAATTGACTTCAGAATGTTCACACCATTTTCTTTACCCAGACAATACAATCGAATACGTTGTTGCCACGATGCAAAGTCAGTCCTATAAGCCATAGTGGTCGGGGTGTCTGAATCGGCACATTGGATTGTCTTTACGAAAGATTAGCCATCTTAATTGATTGTGAATGGATTAAGTTGATACGAACAATGTTTAGTGATTGTATGTAAAAGTGGCGTGATTGTATAGTCTGGATTTGGTGTGAATTGTTGTAAAGGTTTGTTAGGATAACGTTGAAAGAATTCAGTTTTAAAAAAAACCAAAAAAGTCAAATAACTCGCTGTAGAGGTAACTCGCTCGAAGAGAGTAGATAACTCGCTCGGCAGAATGAAATTAAATTGACAAGTTTCACTGTTCACACGTCACTAGAAAAAGGATTCTTCAAAAAACTGTAACTCGCTTGGCTTGAACTCGCTCTGGAGAAAGTTAACAACTCGCTTGGCAAGAAATTAAATATTGGACAGAAGGTTTCCTGTTCTTAAGTCGCTAGAAAATAAATCTTCAATAACCCTAAACTGCTATGCTTAACTCGCTACCTGTAACTCGATAGCGAAACTTGGTGATTCGACAGCGGGTTGAAGACTTTCAACTCGGCATTGAAAGCTACCAGACATAGTTGAACCTCACCAAACCAGGATGGGATGCAACAGGCTATGAGTTTAAGCATGATTATACCATCATTGAGTCTCCTCGAGCAGTAGTGTTCCCGGTAGACAACAATGACCAAAAGATCACGAGGTTTAATGAGATATACAAGTTCAGTGATGGGACGTTGACACGTATTCTGGAAGCACTAGATTACAGAGTCAAGGAATTCAAGGTCAAGCGGCTTAATCCGAGTATGAATACGCGATTCTGGACTCAAAAGGACGTGACAAGGAGAAAAGAGTTCATAGCGGCTATTGAAAGGCGACTGAAGACAAGAAGGATCTTCTGGAATCTAGAATGCTTTGTTGGTGGACGTGTTCGTGATATTGACTACAGACTTCTTTAGAGAACCAAATAATATCGTCATTACAATTAAAAAGTCAATATCATGTGTATTATATTATAGACTTTGTACATTATTTAGTTGTGTAGTTATCAGTGTTATGTGTCAATTTATGAATTTTTCATGAGTTTCTCGTTAAACTCTAAATCATTTATAAAATCATCATAACTAACACTAACAGAATCCCTCATCAATTGAGGGGGAGCATATATAGGTTCCAATATCGGCTTGTATTTAATCAGACCACATTTTCTCCTAAATTTTTCTAACATATTTAAATCAATTGAGATCCTAAATCTCAAAGGGTTTGAAATTTTTGATCAGGGGAGGAGATGTGATTTAAATATTAAAGCTGATAAAAATGTGATTATAAGACTCAAGCAGGTACTCCTCCCTCCTTGTGCCAAACAATTTTGATTACCGACGCACTTGTTGAGGGGGAGCGTTTCTAAAATAATCAAAACAATCAAGGTACAATGGCTTTGATATCTATATCACAAGTACCTTGATTGATTTTTCAATTAGTTTTATGGCGAAGTGAACTGTACCAAAAGACCGACCCTGTACTTACTTTATCAGAGGTATAAGGATGGTAAGGTTAGGTACATGTTCCCATGATCCCGTCAGAGCCGGTGGGATCTACCTAGGAACAATCCACTAGTTAGTATAGAAGTCCTTAGGTATGATTACAAAAGGAGTAATGTGAGAATAAGGGAATAGTACGGACTGAGATGGAGCTAGTACTAGAACACACCCAACAAGGTACTAGTAATGAAGTCTCGGTAAGCACTGAAGGGGTTGAAGAATGAAAAAGAAATGTTAAGATAAAGGGTGAAAAGAAAGCAGCCCTCCTTTGACATTAGGTAGAAACTGGGTCACTACATATGCTGTCAGAATCACATGGTTGATTACTAATATTGAAGACAAGTATCATGGACCCAGTGATACGCTGCATAACCCTTCCTAGCCACTCAAGATCCCTCAAAGGATTCTTGTTTCATTTCTTACGGAGATCAATGCATTTCTATCGTCTCTCTCACTCTGAGTTAGACGATATTGAAAAGGTGGCACTCTACTCCAGCCTTCGACTACTAAAAAACAAATGTGCACTACAGAGTCTAGAGCCATGAGATCATCTATAAATCTCGTTAGGTTACTAATACAAACTATGCTTGCTCATCAAACACTATGATAACAAGTAAGATCTTAAAAGTCCTATGCATTATACTTGTGGTATTGCCAAAACATTCGAGTGATACGAAAGTACTCACAATGAAGATGGAAATCCTTCTAGAGCCAACATCAAACAAGCTCTTGGTAGGTAACATGTGAGATCCATTATGGATCAAACTTGTGACAAATGGAAAGCAACGATGGTGTGATTCTTTATGAATCAAACTTGTTCCAGGCAGTGAATTGACGGACAGTTTTTGGAAAACCTTTCAATGTGCTCAACAATTGATTTTCGAGCACATTGATTGTGTATATCTTTCAAAACAAATGTGTTTCTGATGAAATGTGATTTATGTTATAAAACCTTCGATGTGTCACAAAAATAATTTTCTGAGTGACACACGACTGATTTTCAAATCAATTTCTCATTAATCAGTGGGTTTTAATTTACTGGTTTACTCACTATGTGCTTTGTCTACTTTGAGACGCTCCAGTTTGAGAATGGCTAGCGCAGCTGCAAAACCCTGTCAAGGAGATTCTTTAGAATTCTACCTGATCACAGGCAATATTTATATTGATTAACGGGGAACCATGGTTCTTGCAACCTTATTCAACGGAAGTGAACAAAGACACTTTCGTTTGCTTATTAATAACATATACTTTCAAGGAATCCCGACGGTACAGGCTTAGCTGGTAGGACGTGTCAATTCACAACCCATGCTCACACTTTATATTCCTATCCAAGACATCCTGATAACTGAAAGACATACAATACGCTTCCGCAACTCCTAAAGTATGCTATCATGACTCATAAAAGTGTGAGCATCTGGTCCGAAGGTCACAACATTACATGGAGGCAATACCACAACAAGGATGATTAAGAGACTTACTATGGCTGATGATCTCAAAGAAAGCTCAAAGATCACACAAGTCAAAGGAACTAAGCTTAAAGAACACCACATTATGTACAAAGAAATCAATGCATGAAGAATCAAAGACTACGAGCTGAACACAAGATCAACTTTACAAAGCTTAAATTAGTATTTTCTTGGGTGACCTCCCTTATGGGGAGATTGTTAGATATTAGAAAAAGACTCGGTCACCCCTTGTATTTTACCGTTTATTGTTGCTCGTAGTTAAGTAGTTAATGTATAACATTCGGTAATGGGTCGGGTATTAAACCCAACATGTAAGCCCACTACTAAGGCCTTATGGCCGGTTTTGTTGATACTATATAAGCCTCTTCCATGCCATGGGAGTGGTGGGTTAGTCATTTACATAATACAAGTTCATTTTCTCTCATTAGAAAGTTCTCTCTCACTTTATCTCTCTAGAACTAGGCTAATCCACTAGTCATTCGATTGTGTTATGATTTCCAATATTCTACAAATTTAATCAGTATCTTGGTTATCTAATCTATGTTAATTCTATTCTAATCTAAACCTATGTTAAACCTATGTCAGTTTAAATCCTAATTCTAATGGGAAAAGGGGGGTTTTCAGCCTAAGAGACTGACACGGTTTGGTTGGTGACTACAATCAATTCAAGGCACTATTACCTACGCAAGCTGATAGACAAAAGATAAAAGAGCGGTTGTAACACCCCCAAATTGGGTCCCAGCGGAATAAGGGTCCGGGGCGTGTTACTTCAAGATCAATAGCACACGATATATAAGAACGACACAAAAAGTCGTTTAA
>BQNB010211104.1:0-10222 GCA_026074375.1 Tanacetum coccineum
ATCAAGAAGTCGCGAGGTCAAACAAAAACTTCAAATGTAACACAAAATGAGGCAGAAAATCTGAAGTCTCAATTGTTTGAATTTGCTGAAACTAAGTTCCATAACATTTTCGGAAAGATTGAATTTTTCAAAAAGAAGCAATTGGATATTTCTGAACTTAACAAGGAATCGGGGAAGAAACAGAATCTTTTTGAAAACAAAACAAGTGTTTTCTCAAATAAAGATTGATGAGCTGGAAAAGTCATTAGCAAAACAAATAAAAGAAAATTCTGATTTGTTGATAAAAATCGATAATCTTGATAATGTTTTCTCTAATGAAGAAAAAAGGGCAACATTGGGAAAATTGAATGCTTTTGATAATGAGAATTGTGATTTTGAATCAAAGGTTATTCATCTCAAAAAAATCATTGCTCAAAAATCAAAAGATTTTGATGATGTCAATCTTGAATTGTCAAACAGAACAGCCTGAAAAAATGAAAGTTGTTCTTGAACGACAATTGGCTCATAAGGTTGATGATTCTAAAGCCGAAAAAGATCAATTTTTGAAAGAAATTAATCATTTAAGGACTCAACTTGAAAATCTGAAAGGGAAGCGTGTAGAAACAAAGCTTGATAATTTTTTAATTTTGGGAAAACCACCATTACTTAACAATGAAAGAGATCAGCTTTTGAAACAAATTGCATCTTTGGAATCAAAATTGGCATCACAAGATATTCGTTCTTGTCAAAAAGAATATTATGAGTTGAGAACTTCATATAATGCTTTAAAAGTGAAGTTTGATTCTCTTAATCGGAAAAAATGGAACATCAATGTTTCAAAATCTTCAAAACCTAAAGAAAGTGTTTCAGAAAAGGTTCACACGAGTGAATCCTCAAAAACGTCTTTAAGAAGGGTTTCTCAGTTTACAACCTATTCTTTACAAAAAGATAGGAGGTTTTCTAAGAAATCTTAAAGTTTGAAACATTTTTTCCTCAAAAGGGTTTTAAGACAAGAGCTTCAAATACAAAGAATCAATCTTTTGAAATATCACACTCTTGTTTTACACCGGTAAAACAAAAGGTGGAGGCCAATTAAGGAATTTCAAACTTTTGAAGCATCTACTTCTCAAAAGAGTTTTAAGACAAGTACTTTAAAGGGAATGAATCAAGATTTTGTTACTCCACATTCTCGTTTTACACCGGTAAAACAAGTGTGGAGACCAAAGCAAAGTCATTAGAAATCTTTCAAATATTCCAAAACAGAAATGCTTTTGATGCAAAACAAGAATGACTCGGTTTTGAAAAACAAAAACAGTGGAAGATTTTCAAATGGTTCAAAAATGAATTTGCAGAATAATACACCAATTAGTAGTTGGCAAAACACTAATACAATCTACATCTGCTAATTAGAGATGTCTCCTAACAGATGCTTCAGTAATAGTGAATTCTTTGCCATCAACTGTGGCAGTTATTTCTTGTTCTCCATTATCAACTGTCCTGACAGTAGCAGTCTGCCAAAACTTTTCGATGAGAGAAACATAGATAGTAGGATTCTTAGTAAGAGCATACCTTATATAACTACCATTGAGAAAATCTACTATCTCTTGGAATCCTTCACACCCAGTTGGTTTCTTTAGATAAGCAACCATGTTGTGTTTGTCGCAGAATTCCAAATTCTCCATTAGTGATTGAGTTAAGATAAGGGTTCTGGGTGAATGTTCGTTAATGAGAGTATGAGAGTTTGGCAAAGTTAATTGAGATTTTATAGACAGCGCTTAAGGGTTTTGATTGGACCGACTGAATAAAATGGATTCTTTATCTTGAAGAAAGCTTATAAGTGAAAGAAAGATCAAGAATTATCCAAATTATAGACCCTTATAAGCGAAATATTTGACAGAAATATCTCAACGGCTATATTTAATTGCCAAAAATCTGTTATGCCTCAAACAGAAGTAACGGTAGCCTAGCAACCAAGTTTAGCCTAACAGTACTAAGTAATGTCCAGCAGTACTAAGTTTAGACTAACAGTACTAAAAAATTTCCAGCAGTACTAAGTTTAGCCTAGCAGTATTAACTTTTGAGGTACCAATTTTAACCTCAATTTTGTTCCAAAAGACATTTACATCATCAATGTTGATTCTTATAAGCTCTCTTTATGTATTTAAGCTCACTATATCTCTCAATTCTTTTGCTCACTGAAACACTCTGTCTGTTTTTGCTTTCTTTTAATTCTTTTAAGCTCACACTTTTTCTCTCTGTCTGTTTTTGCTTTCTCTCAATTCTTTTAAGCTCACACTTTTTCTCTCTGTCTGTTTTTATTTTCTCTCAATGCTCACAGTATTAATTATAACAGCAGTAGAAAGTATACTTACCAGTAGTAAGGTAGGCCAGCAGTACTAACTTGAATTTCATCATTAGCTACTGTGCGATTCCAGTTCAAGCATTATTTCTACTGCATATTAACCTTCCCTTAATCAATGCTTCAGAGATTAAGCATTCCAATACTAGCAATCAGATATTGAAATCTTCCAACATCAAAAGCTTTTGTAAGTAAATCAGCAACATTATGATTAGTATGAATCTTAATCATTTGAATAAGCTTCTTCTCATTTAAATCCCTGATGAAGTGATGTCTAATCTCAATGTGCTTAGTCTTTGTGTGAAACGTTGGATTCTTAACTATGCAGATTGTGCTTTCATTATCAATGAAAATCATGGTATTCATGAAGTTGTATTCATAATCCAGCATTTGATTTTGAATCCAGAGTACTTGTTCACAGCAACTAGCAGCAGCTACATACTCTGCTTCAGTAGTAGAGTTGGCAACTATAGTTTGCTTCTTACATTGCCATGAAATAAATCTCTTATCGAGAAATTGACAACCTCCTATTGTGCATTTCCTGTCTAAACTTGCACCAGCATAGTCACTATCAGTATAAGCTTCCAAGTCAAATGGTGAGTCCTTAAGATACCAAAGGCCCAATTTAGGTTGACCTTTCAAGTATCTAAAGATTCTTTTCACAGCATGAAGATGTGAAACTTTAGGTGTGACTTGAAATCTTGTATAAGCACATACAGCAAACATTATATCAGGCCTAGAAGTTGTTAGATACATCAATGATCCAATCAGTGATCTATATAAGTGAACATCAACATCTTCAGCTTCTACATCCTTGAGCAATGGCTTTGAAGTTTCCATGGGTGTACTTGCTGTCTTTACAGTTGAGAAACTAAACTTCTTCAAAATTTCTTCCACATACTTGTCTTGACATATGAAAAACCCATCATGTTTCTATGTCACTTGAAGTCCTAAGAAGAAAGTGAGTTCACCTATAGAACTCATCTGGAATTTCTTATGCATCAACTTTTCAAAATCATTGCATAACTCCTTCTTAGTAGATCCACAAATGATATCATTAACATATACTTGAACTAGTAGAATATTACTTTTGATTCTTTTAATAAATAAAGTCTTATCAATCTAACCTCTCTGAAATCTCACTACTACAAAATAATCCTAATGCAACATTTTTGATGCAACACTCTCAAAATGTGTTGCTTTTTTATTTAAATTTGTAATAAGGCAACACTTTGTAACAAAGTGTTGCATTTAAAGCTCTAATGCAACAAATTTTTTAAAATGTCGCATATTTTACAATCTATTGCAACGCTTTTATTAAGTGTTACATTTGCAAAAGCTTAATGGCAACACTTAATCTAACTCATCTCACAAAGTCACATGCATGCAAAATGAAACAAAAACTTAATTAATTTTTTGGGCGCCTTAATTCCCTCCTCAATTTTCATTACCTTCAGAAAAACCTATTCCTCTCTTCACAACTCACAAGAACCTAATTACTTTTTTCTGCCGCTTAACACCACAACTTAATCAATGTCAAAAACGACCACCACCACCACCACCGTCGCACACCAGTGCCGTTACAAGCCACATTCGTCACATAACCAAGCCAACAATAGACTAATAGAATTAGAAGGTACCAAACTGTTACAATTGATGTTGTTGTTCAATTAGCCTTTTTAATATCTCATTAATGTTGTTCTTCAGTTTGATTCTAGAATAAGTTATGTATGTTTATGTGTTTTTTGTATTGTTAGGTAATAAGCATTGATTTTGGAATGAAGTTGTTGAATATTGTTTTTGTAAGATCTGTATGGGAATTTAGATTATATGACATTAAAACAAATCTTTATTTTGGATACAAAGACAATATAATCAGTTGTAAATGGATGTTCTGGTTGTGCAATTTGTTGTTACAAATGGGCCGTTTGGTCAACTTTTCTTTGTCACTGCCCTTTCCCTCTCAATCATACCACCACTGCCACCACTGACTAGTAAGTCATCTCCTTCTTGATTTATAGTTAAAACCTAGGGTTAGGTATGTGTGGGTTAATTTGAGGCCTACTCTATGATTGTGTATGTATTATTTTCAGGCTTAATTGAAACTTAGGGTTAAACTTAGTCCTAATTGCAGCGAGGTAATTGATGGTTATTAATTTTATAACTTGTTGGTTGTTGCTGTTACTTAGGGATGATGTTAACATATTTGCTTAATTTTAGCGTTTGCTGCATGTTTATTCTCTGCAGTTTTTTGAATAAATGGTTTCTTTAGTCACTTAAATAGATGGTTAGTCTGCTCACTTAAATAACAATGGAACTCTAACTTTGACTAGTAGCTATGTTTGTTTTGGTCTTGAATAAATGGTTTCTTTTGTACCTCAGTAATGATCTTTTAAGAAGATACATGTATGTAGATATGTATATGATCTTTAAAGAAGGTACATCATCATTTCATAGGTTATGCTTAGCATGAGTTTGACCATTCTTCTTTGCTCATTCGTACTTCAATAATTTTTATCAATTTTGTTTGGTTTGTAGCTTCATAATGAATAGGTACTATCTACAGAACAAGTAAATGGTTTATAACTAGAGATTTACAGTCATTGGTTAAAAGTATTTTAATTGTTGTAAATGGGAGTTATCGGGTCGGGTTGTCGGGTTATCGGGTTAGGTTGATTCGGGTTTTGGTTAGAAAAAACTAACCCGCAACCCGACCCGATAAGGGATCGGGTTATCGGGTTCGGGTGAAAATCAGGTCGGGTCATGTCGGGTCGGGTGATTCAGGTGATCGGGTTGTACATTAAACCTAACTCTATATAAATTAGCAAGTTGAAACTTACGTATTCCATGTAGAGTTGCACTATAGTAGAAGCATAATAGCAATAAAAATAACAAAAATAGTATAAGAAAACAATACAGTATCAGTATTTGTTAGTAGACTTGTACTACATCAGTAGGCAAACTAATAATTCTTAGCCTTCTACTTATATATTTGTTCTTAGACTTGTAGATCAGTAGGCAAAATAAAGCCTTGTACTTATATTTTGTTCTTGGACTCGTACATCAGTAGGCAAAAATAACAAAAGGTATAGATTATTTGAATCAATCATAACAAATACAACTTTGTGGCAAAATCCAACCCATTTTGACCACTTTTAGAATTATTTCTACCTTCTTGTTAGTATTCTGATTTATAACAATATCGGGTTATCGGGTTTGGGTCAAACCAACCCGACAAGGTTTTTTAACCCGATTTAACCCGACCCAATAAGCCTTATCGGGTTCGGGTCGGGTTAACCCGACCCTACTGACACACCCCTAGTTGTAGGTGCAGTAGCGACAAGGTAACATTTAATGAAGAGTTAAGTATATTTTTGGTCCTTGTGGTTTGGTGCGTTTTCACTTTTGGTCCAAAATTCAAAAAAGGTTTGGTTTTGGTCCAAAAACATAGTTTCATTCCACTTTTAGTCTAATTCCGTAAATTTAGACTAAAATTTTTGGACTAAAAGTGAAACGAAACTATGTCTTTTGGACCAAAAGTGTAACGAAACTATGTCTTTTGGACTAAAAGTGGAACGAAACTATGTCTTTTGGACCAAAACCAAACCTTTTTTGAATTTTGGACCAAAAGTGAAAAACGCACCAAACCACCAATACCAAAAATGTACTTAACTCTTTAATGAAAGATCAGACAGCCAATGCAAATACTTGGCAAAA
This sequence comes from Tanacetum coccineum, assembly GCA_026074375.1. NCBI lineage: Eukaryota > Viridiplantae > Streptophyta > Magnoliopsida > Asterales > Asteraceae > Tanacetum > Tanacetum coccineum. The sequence goes on from BQNB010211104.1 coordinate 6,056, forward strand.
CACAAGACTTAGGAGATAGGTTCTCTCTCTTAATGGGTATGTATATGAAACAAAACATCAACGTTCAGGAAGCAATATATAGCTACTGTCACAATGGTGACCAAAAAAATATATATTGTACTATTTTTCAAGATGAAACGGGTACTAAAATAGAAAACTAATTTATCTAACACAACATTATTAGGAACTATTCCATACTCACATGTAGAAGCTTTTGCACGACTGATGACATTTTTTAGCACCACATTTGCTCTTATAATTTCCCTTTACACATCTTGATTTCCTAATTTTCAGTTTTATTGAGATATGTTATAATGCATGTCCACTTTGTTGCTGTCGTTTGGAAAAATGATTACTAAAGTATGGTCATTTACATTGACAGATGTTTTTGAACAATTTCTGTGAACTAAATATTGATGTGTATTATTATTGCAGTAATGCCCTAGTGATTTCACAAACCAAGTTAATAAGAAAGAGTTGAAATTTTTGGAGGACAAATTCCTGGTTAACCCGGTCTGACCCATTACAACTCATATAAGAATCGCCCTTTCAGACCTGAACCAATTAACAGACCTACTCTTTTTTCCACCTCTAATATGTCATATGAGAATGAAATGATCAGATACTCACTTCGAGATTCTCATGCAAAAACACATCGGAAATCAGTTTTGATTAAATTAGTTTTAAATCTGAAATGAATTATGATATCTATATATTGTACTAAAATTCAAACAAGAAAAATGCTTCCTTTATTAATCTCTAAGAGGTCTAACTTGCTTTTCTTTATGATTCTTTATTAATTTTTAAAAGTTATTGAAATTTCGAGAGAGCACAATTAGTATGCTTGTCATTTTTTTGTAGCAGATGCCTTCTAAAAGTTATTGGATGATAAAGTATTGAAAGTAGCACCCAATCTAAGTATATTTGTATAGCTAAGCTTATACTAGTTATTGTATTTTTTGTTGTGGAGGATTTCTCTTGGTCTCCACCATCAATCTAAATCTCACAACAAAGATAAAGCATGTCTGTTTTTAGCTTTTGAAGGTGGTCGATATGGTGTTTTGCTAGTTACCATTGTGGCTTGGAGCTTGTACTAGGATGGGTAAAGTCAAGAGTTGATTTGTCATGTGACTTGGTTCTCCACGCTAAAGGTACATCTGGCGACGACGTCAACTTCATCAAACCCCATCTGTTTTGGTAAGGTTATTCAAAGGCAATACATAATAGTGAGACTTTAAAGCGACGTCAGTCGTGGTATACTTTTCACTTACATTTTCGTTCAAGTAGTCAATTAAGTTAGCTTTTAGCTTTCTATACGTGTTGCTTGCTAGAGTAGTCAAATGGTAGGCAAGATTAATCTCAATGTATCATCAGAATGTGAGTTGTAAACTTGTAATCTGAATGAATCTTCTTGATTCCAGTCGATACATTCATTTTGCAAAAAAGAAAAAAATGGTTTGAATAATGTCATAAAAGATTTTTTTTAATTTTTTAATTCACATGGAGCCATGTTTTTTTATAGAAAACCGGGCTCTATAATCAAGAATAGACCCCGTTTTCAAAATCGGACTCTATTTGCTTCTCAAATAGAGTCCCCTCCCTTTTGAGCCCCAATGTAAAACCGGGATCCATCACTATTTTCAACAGGGATCTATGGCCTTTTTGTAGTAGTGACTCCTTTGTTTGAGAAACAGTTAAGTGCTAGCGATGTTGCGAGGATAGGATGATTGGTGCTACCAAAAAGATGTGTTGAGGTAATTATATATCATTATTTAGGCCTAGCTATATACCCGTATCATTATAATTTTACTATATAAGATTTGTTTCCTTATAAACCTTGTGAATGTGTGAAGTATATCTAGATATAACTGATCAACGATTTTCAAATGCCTATATACCGTGCTCGTACAGGCACACTTCCTTTAAATTACTACGTCTGAAGGCTATCACCTTGTTTTCCAAGACTTGAATGGGAAGGATCGGGTGTTACATTATAGATCTGGCTCAACAACAATAGTATAATGTACGTTTTAGAAGGATTTGCGCCATTTGTACGATTGATGCAGTTGCAAGCTGGTGATACAGGTAGATGGCATACCACTGGTCCTTTTATTCTTTAAGGCGTGAATGTTGGTTTTGGTTAAAGCAGGGAAACTTAGCGCAAAGGTTATTAATGGTTGATTAGGATTTGAGCATTTCTCTCAAACAGATTGAATGGAAAAATATAGGTAAAGGGGGAACAAGTGAAATGGGTCAACCATGATAAAAGTCATCCAAAGTCTATTTTTAATGTACACGACCATGCTTATTCCCAAGCTTACTTTGTTATTATAATAATATCGTTATCTTGATGATATTCTGTTCTATTATAATAATTTACACAGGTTATCTATAAAAAAAAATATTTTGAAATGGACAAAAAAGTGTTAGCAGGTCTGCTCAACCCTACCCGGCTAAAAGTTTGACCTATACTTACAAGTGACATGTTTCAACCCACATCTATTTTGATTCGTAACCCAACCTGGCAGCCAGCCTTCACTTGTTAGCCTAACATTTTATCTATTAATAATTATGCGTTTCTTAATTTAGTTGTTACTCATCCATTATTTTGGTTCAGTAACTTTTAGTAGACCGGAGCCTGAAGGAAAGCTTGTCATGGGATTCAGAAAAGTATCACTTGCTTCTTCTTGATAAGGTTTGATGATTCAAAATTGACTAAATATGTTGCTAGGTAGTGTATGTTTAGTCGTCTTAAGAAACCATGTTGAATGTTTCTTAATGGTCAGGTTTTGTAAATCATGTTGCTGGCTATTTGTGTGGGTTTAGTAGTGTTCTTTTAGCTAAATCTCCATTCATCTAATTAGTGTTCATTAAGTATATGTGTGATGTGCATTGAATCTACGATCATACAGGCACCTCTAACAAGCGCTACTGCCCCTCCACCTGCACCAGCGGCTACTCAGGCTCATGCTCCAACTGTGACACATTAAGCATAAGCTGCTACATCTCTATGGTCCATAGTATCTTATTTGTGGGCCCCTTTATTTTTTGTGACATTTTCTATTTGGTTTGCTCAGCTCCCACAAGCTGCACAAGCAGCAGCTGTGCCTTTAGCTGGCCCGAATGCTAACCAATTAGATCTCTTTCCTAAGGTAATCTTTTAAGTTTTAAGAGCCTTTTAATCTCAATAACTGTGATTAGTATATTTCTTACATTTGGTCCATAGGGTCTTCTTGATATGGGAGCTAATGCTCTAGAAAAAAACTAATCTTGTAGAAAAAAACTAATCTTGTAGCATCCTTTTTATTTCAAGGTATGTAGAAAAAAACTAATCTTGTATCGTTTCCGTGTATAACATGCTACATTGCTTTGAGGTACTTTACCAAAAGAAAGTTATACGTGGGAAGCTGCAAAGAAGATGAAAGATTTATGGAATTTTGATTAGATAACTTGTCTATCATAGTATGTATATTAGCTATTTTACATTGAATAACTTGGTCAAAGTACAATATCATAAATTCTTATTGTATTTGATTATTTATATTATGGAATGAAAATATCAATTTATATATTAGACTTGGTGAAAAAATTGTGTATTATAAACATTCGGCGCTTGTGTTTCCTGGAATAAAAGTGCTACAATTCATCAGAAAGAGTGTTGCACTAATTTGATAAATCACCATAGAGTGTTGCACTTGATGCATTAAAGTGTTGTATACTTAGTGATTCCAAATGAAGAAGTGTTGCACAACAATGTGAAAAGTGTTGTTATTGAATCTAAGAGTGTTGCACATGTGTTTATAAGTGTTGCACTTGAGTGTAAAAAGTGTTGCATTTAATTTTAAAAGTGTTGCACCTTGAAGTATGGAAATTGCTAAACATAGGCAACACTTTCAAAAAGTGTTGCATAATCATATATAAGTGTTGCATATACCTAAGGCAACGTTACATAACGTAGCACTTGGCAAAGTGTCACATTATGCGTAATGCAACATTTTAAAGGCATAATACAACACTTTATTGGTGTTGCCTTAACTTCATTTTGTTGTAGTGTCCATTGTCTAATAAATAAGTAGATAGAGTCTCATACCAGGCTCTAAGAGCTTGATGTAGACCATATAATGCCTTTTCTACCTTGTAAGCTTTGTCAGGGAACTCTGGATCTTC
>BQNB010211105.1:0-10222 GCA_026074375.1 Tanacetum coccineum
ATTTGGCAGTTTTTGTCTGTTTTTGGTCATTTAAGCTCGTTTTTATAGGTAAAAGATATGTGTAATTAAGCACTTATCAGTAGGCTTTAGTGTAGTGACACAGCAACTGTTTTATGAAATGTATGAGTAGATATCATTGAGTATTATATGGAAAAACGTATTGTTTGTAGTTACAGATAAACTTTTAATTTGAGGTTGCTATGTATACTATAACATTATAAGCCTAGCCGCAGTTTACAAATCTTGAAAGGATTATCAAGCCTTGTCTGCCAATTCAGGTATAATTTACTAGTTAATGATAATCGAATTGAGAGTTTCTTTAGGTATATTGCAATATTACCTAATTGTGGGGCATGTGGTTACATATTTATAATATGTTGGTTAACGTTTCAGTGGCATGAGCTTAATGCATTAGTGATTAAAACTTGTTTGATCCACAAGTTTACGATGAATAAAAATACTTGTGTTCACGTTCTTAAATTATATAAACTCTATGGATTTCACTCAACTTTTCGGTTGACTTTTTTAGCATGTTTTATCTCAGCAATCATGGGTTGATAGCTTGGAGTGGCGAATGGGGTTAGCATGAAATGAGTTGATTAAAACTTGTTTTGGTTTCCATTCATTACAAACACTTTGTGTTAGATTTTAAAACTTATGTTATGAAGTGTATAGTTGACTGATCTTGTGGACAAATTTTCGACTCTGATATCCTAGAGAATCATCTTTTGACCTGGAAGCCTACTCAGATAGTGACTATGCTAGGGCAAACCTTGACATGAAATCCACAACTAGTGGTTGTCAATTTCTTGGAAGCAGATTAATTTCATGGCAATATAAGAAACAAACTATAGTGGCTACCTCTACAACAAAAGCTGAATATGTAGCTGCTGCAAGTTGCTGTGGACAAGTGTTGTGGTTCAAAATCAAATGCTAGACTATGGTTTCAATTTTATGAATACCAAAATCCACATTGATAATGAAAGCACCATCTACATTGTGAAGAATCCGGTGTATCACTCCAAGACAAAGCACATAGAAATCAGACACAACTTTATACTAGATTCTTATGAGAAGAAGCTCATTAGGGTGGAGAAAATTCACACAAACTTCAATGTAGCTGACCTATTGACCAAAGCTTTTGATGGGCCAAGGTTCAATTTCTTAGTGGTTAATATTGGTATGATAAATCCATAGCTACATTTAAGGGGGGGATTAAATGTATAGTTTGTAATTTAGAAATACTAATTAGTAGAATTGATTATGATAGGTTATATTAATTCTAGTAGTTATTAGAATACAAAAGACTAGTAGCATAGTGTTTTCGCATAGTTTTGTAGTGTGTTTTATGTGTGGCTTAATGTTTTTAGGTTATACTTAGATTGCACGAAGGATTGGAGCATGGATTAAAGTTAAACTGAAATTGTGCAAAAGTTAATTCTGGTATTGTCAATATTAATTCTGGTAGTTTACTAATTAATCCTGGTAAGCTCATTGTTAGTTCTGACAATATATTGTTAATAATGGTTGACCAGACTTAAGTTTGGTAGGCCAATATTAATACTGGTAACTAGTCGTTAGTACTATTTGGTCTAACAACTTTGACTTTTCTTTAAATCTGACCATTAGAGAAAATTGCGGGTATATTTAAGTGGATAATGATACCAATTGGATAATTACTATTTTAACTCACCTACAATAGTTTTTCTTCATTCAAAAGAGACTATTTTCTCGGAGTGCCAATTGCAATTCATTTTTTTTACGCATATAAAGTCAATTAGCAGATACAATCAGTACTAAGTTACCTAAATGAGTGAAACCCAGTTTGAAATACCCAGCAATCACAACCTCTTTACTCCAATTTCAAAGTATGGCTTCAATGAAATACTGCGACAAGCATAACCAAGTGGGATTTTTAAAGAAACCTGAAGAAAGTACAAGGTTTGCAGAGATAGTAGATTTTTTAAAAGGTTCGCATATCACGTATGCCTTGACACACAATCTCACTATCCATGACTCCCTAGTCAAACAGTTTTGGCAGACTGCCACTGCCACAACTCTTGCTGATGGGACTCTAGAACTAAGTGCAACCATAGATACTCTTGAGTATACAATCATTGAGGCATCTGTTCGAAGTAAGCTTCATTTAGCAGATGCTTCAGGGATTTCCATGTTGCCAAATAATGAGATTTTTGAGGGGATGGGTAATATGGGGTATCCAACTGATGGTTCTTTTACATTCTAGAAAAGTTATTTTACACCCCAATAGAGATTTTTAGTCCATCATATTTTACACTGTATGAGTCCTAAAAGTGGTGGATGGGATCAATTTGGTAGCAATATTGCGACTGCTTTGATTTATCTTTCTACTGGCAGGATTTATAACTTTTCAAAATTAATCTTTGATGGAATGGTGGCAAACTTGAAAAGTAAAACTAATTTTTTAATGTACCCTCAATTTCTACAAATGATTTTGGAAATACAAACTAAGAGTAAACACCCTTATTTGGCTATTGTATTGACCAAAAAGATTTTTGGGAACATGAAAAGGGGTTTTAGAGGGATACCAAGACCTTTGTTGCTTGCAATGTTGCCCGTTGTTGTTGTGGATCAAAGTGCATGACACACAGATCAAGCTGTGGATCAACCATCACCTTCTGAACCATTACCATCTTCATCTCACCCACCTATAATATTTGCAACCATTGAGTCTGAACCTACACCTGTAGCTGAATCAACACCTCACCCTAAATCACCTTCACCTGAACCTGACAGTAGATCTACTAAGCACACCTTTGATCAACCATCACCTGAACACCAACCACTTTTACCTAGACAGGAAACTGAAATTCCACAATCTCAAGATCCTACTCACCCTTATGCGGCAGAAGCAACAACTATGACAATGGATGACCTGCTTCATTTGGTTCCCAAGTTGATAACAAAGGTTGATAGTTTAGAGACAGAACTAAAGCAGACTAAGCTGACCATGGGACACGCAATTGTGAAATTGGTGAAGAAGGTAAAGAAGATGGAAGCTGTTCTCAAAAGGAGACATGTGGTTCTACCTGATTCAGAGGATGAGGATGCTGAAAATTCTTCCAAACAGGGGAGGAATTTACAAGAGGAAGGTTTGGATGAAATGGTTAGGAATATTATGAAGGATAAATCAGAGGTTTTTAAGACTCCTACTCAAGGCAAAACTTCAAGGGAGGCAGATATTAGTCCTGAAGGATTAGAAGCAGCTGAAACTCTAGCTAAAGTCTTTACTCAAAGAACCAAGACCTACACAAGGAAAGTTAAGACTGGATTGAGGAGGAAATTGGATGCTGATGAAGTTAGTACTGGTAAAGAAATTAATACTGGTTTCACAGATGTTAGTACTGCTTTCACAGATGTTAATACTGCCTTTGAAGAAATTAATTCTGGTGATGAAAGAATAATTCTCTCTCCAAAGAAAGGTCAAAGAGAAGGAAAGGCAGTGCTTAAAGAAAAATCTCAGTTTAAAAGGACAAAGAAATAGATCAGAGAAGAGCAAGCTAGTTTCGCAGAAATAGCAAGACTACAAGCACATGAGGAGGCTGAAAATGCAAGAAAAACTGAACTGCTAAGACAGGATGCATTGATTGCAAAAAGAATGCAGAATGAGTTAGAATTGTCTGAAACTCAAAAGAATAGGATGGCTCAAGTACAAGAAGCTGCAAAATACTATACAGAAGAAGATTGGGATTTAGTAAGAGCCAAGCTGGAAGCAAGTAGAGATCTATCCAGCAAAGTGTTTTCAATTGATTTCTTTAGTGATGATTTTGCTAAGAAAATGGTAGAGTTAATCAATGAGAAGAAGAGTCTGTACAAAGAACAAAAATAGAGAGATAGAAGAAACAGACCTATGACTCAAGCTGAGCAAAGGGGGTACATGATCAAGTACTTAAAAAGCCAAGGTAATAACTAGAAAATGAGTCAGCTGAAGAAGTTGAAACCTGATGAGCTGAAGGAAGAGTTTGATAAGTGTGTAGAGAAGGTAAAAAAGTTTAATCCTATGAACTCAGAGCTTGAAGCATCAAAGTTGAAGAGAGCAGGTATAAATCTTCAAGCAGAGGTGTCTAAGAAACAAAAGATTACTGATGTACCTGATGTTACTAAAGTTGAGTCTGTAAAGAGAGAAGAAGAATTTAAAGTTCAACAGCCAATTTTGAGATACATTAAAATAAAATCTTTAGAAGGAAAGGATTGCAGAAGAACAAGTCTGAATCTGCAAGATCTAATACTGAGGAGGATGTAGAAGCTTACATGGATGAAAGAGTAGATGAACCTTCTTCAGAGGAGTTTCAAATAGGTTCAATTCCACAAGGATTAACACCTACAAAAATTGTTAAGTGGCAAATTATTAAGACTAGTAAGAAAGGAGCCTATCAAATCATCAGGGAAGATCACACAGATGTAGTATATGTGAATTTTCCAGGTTTATTAAATGATCTTACAAGATATGATCTCAAGGAGTTGTATAGACTGATGATGTTGAAGTATGAAGATAGTAGGCCTGAAGAAGAATATGAAAGAGTTTTGTAGGGGGATTCAAAAACTATGTTTGATCCACCATCAACAGAGGATGCTGTTTGGAGTTTAACACATCAACAAAAGGTACTCAGTTGGAGATATTTTCATAGTTGTGTTGTTCATTGTTTAACTTTGGAGGCTGCACATATTTATATGCTGACTGAAGTCAAGTATCCATTACCATCTAGAGTTTGTCAAGCTATGCTTGAAAAGAGACTTATAGGAGATAGAAAAGACGAGGTGTGCTATCAACTTTTGAAGTTAATTGAAAGACAAGCTCAACAGCAATGATTTTGGTGTATGTTTGAAAGAATTTTTAGTGCTTTGGTATATGGATTGGAGAGCTGAATATGTGATTTGGAGTTGAGAAGAATAACACTTGTGGGAGGTCTTGCACTAACCATAACCAATTGGTGTATCAAGTTCTCAACCATGTCTAACCAGCATTAAGAATGACTGTGACCACAGGGGTACGGATTGTGGAAAAGATATTTCTCAAATTACGTGTTATGGTTGACAGCTTGAGCCATATGACTGTGATGGTTATCAAGTCTCACCATATCTGTGTTATGTGAGAAAGAGTTGGATCTAGCCACAAAGATTATGGCTTGTGGTAAAGGCTTATGGAAAATCTTAATATGGTTGACAGTTTACCAAAACTGGGATGTAATCTAAACTTAACCAAATGTTGTATAGTAGTTCAAAAGATAGTAACTGGTTCTAGTCGGTCGATGTCCGAGGATTCACATCAAAGGATTAGCTAAGCCAAGAGCAACGGTTACTTGGTAAAGGCTTCATCAAATCCGTGATAGCTGATGATTATGCTAAAAAAATCATATGGTAATTCTAACTCACCATGTTTCACGTATAATAAGAGTTGAAATGGTTTTTAATGCATCCTTGGATTATAAACAAACATTGGCTACTCTTGGGTTAATGGCTAAATATGGTAAAAGAGAGAATTCAAATCCATTTATATTTATTAATGAATTCACCTCTCATCAGAAGATAACACACCTGAGAAGTTATGAGATTAGGACTAAAACTTGATGATTTGATGTACATATAGTTCCAATAGTTGATTGTTGTGATCTGTTGCTGAAATGATCAGTTATGTTGCATGAGAAAGAGAAAGTATATGATAGCTGTGAAGTGTTCAGTCATGATATTTTAAAACGATTAGATGATGCAAAATATCAAGTAGTGAGTTTAAAGAGTTGCTGATAGAAATCAAGAAAACTGCTACTATACAAGAAAATTATATGTTGCAGTATCCAAGAATATTTCAAGATAGTGCCCACTACTCCTCGGAAGCTCATAATGAAGATAGCTCAATGAACTTGATGTTCGACAAGTGAGATCAATGTTTAGGGAAGAATTGTTAGGTAATTATTGTAATCAGACTTAAGTCTGGTAGTTTATAGAGTTAGGTCTGGTAGACATAGTTAAGTTTGCCACCGTACGCTAAGATAAGTATGTTAGTACTAGAGTTAGTACCTGGTCTTGTCTAGTTAAGAGACTGTTTATGTAAACAGAATTGTTATCTTAATAGAATAGTTTATTCCAATAGATTGTGTTATCTTAGAGATTCTTAGCGAAATTGATATGCTTTATCCTTTTATACGTTTGTTAAGCACGTTAGGGTTTCCTTGGTGTTAAATGGGATCCCTACAGCATTGTGTTTGATAGATAGGAACCCTAATAGAAATTAGTATTAGAATAGCAAAGTTATCATTGGGTTCTTCTTAGTACTTTGTTAAGATTTTAGCTTTAGCACTTAAAGTATTCATAGTTATTGTTCTATCATATAGGTTTGATTTGGTTTTATTCAAAGTAAGCATTTGCTTACAAAAGGCTAAAACAGATCCAAGATCTTTGAGCCTATAACTTACCAAACCTGACAAAACTAGAAGACACAATTCTTTGTTGTGTATTCTTTATAGGATATACCCAAAGGGAAACGATTGGGGAGATGTTCTTTAATACAAACCACAGCGAGAACAAAAGATTTTTGATTGCCGAGAATGGCTGAGTTCTTTGACAGTAGATCTTATAGATCAAGATGTAAGTAGGCCAAATCTTCATTTAGGGACACTAGCTTAATATAAGAATAGAGGATGATCAGAAATGATGAACCTCAAAGTGATATACAATCCCTTCGTGGTCCTCTGTAGGACAATAACGTGCCCGCCAGATCGTTTGCTTGTACATTCGGTTGAGGAAAATGAGTTGGGGTGCTTGGTGAACCTGCCCTCGCGTATAATGCTGCATGTAGTTCAGTGAACCCGCCAATTATAAAGCTACATTATTGGATCCTGAATCCGAAACATGGCTAGCTGCTATGAATGTGGAAATACAATCCATGAAAGACAACGACGTTTGGGAGCTCGTAGAACTTCCTCATAACGCAAAAACTATTGGTTACAAATGGCTCTTCAAGAAGAAGACCGACATGGATGGTGTAGTACACATCTTTAAGTCTCGTCTCGTAGCAAAGGGTTTCACTCAAACCTATGGGGTTGATTATGAAGAAACCTTTTCTCCTGTTGCAGACATAAGAGCTATAAGGATTCTTATTGCCATAGCTGCGTACTATGTCTATGAGATTTGGCAAATAGATGTTAAAATCGCTTTTCTCAAAGGACATCTTTACGAAGAAGTCTATATGACGCAACCTGAAGGTTTTGTTAATCCAAAATATCCTAACCATGTATGCAAGCTCAAGCGTTCCATTTATGGACTTAAGCAAGCATCTAGGCAATAAAATAAGCGATTTGATGATGAAATCAAGAAATTCGGTTTTACTCAAAATCGTGATGAGCCATGTATATACCAGAAACCTAGTGGGAGTTATGTCACTTTCCTAATCTTATATGTCGACGACATATTAATCATGGGAAACAATATTCCAATGTTACAAGATGTAAAATCTTATCTTGGAAAATGTTTTGCCATGAAAGATTTAGGTGAAACTGCATATATCCTTGGAATCAAAATCTATCGAGATAGATCTAAACGGTTAATTGGTTTATGTCAAAGTGCTTACATTGAGAAAATCTTGAAAATATATTACATGGAGAACTCTAAACATGGAACTATCCCAATGCAAGAAAAGCTGAAATTGAGTAAGTCAGATGGTGCCTCGACACCAGCTGAAAAGCGGCGCATGAGCAATGTTCCATACGCTTCGGCTGTTGGTTCAATCATGTATGCTGTAAGATGTACTCGTCCTGATGTTACGTTCGCTCAGAACATAACAAGCCGATTTCAACAAAATCCTGGTGAACTTCACTAGACTACTGTTAAGAATATTCTTAAGTATCTTCGGAATACTAAGGATATATTTCTGGTTTATGGAGGTAATATGAAACGAGAGCTCAGGGTTTCTTGCTACACTGATGCTGGATATCTGACGAATGCTGATGACTTGAAGTCTCAGACTGGATATGCATTCGTTTTGAATGGAGGTGCTGTTGATTGGAAAAGTACAAAGCAGAGTATTTCTGCAACTTCATCTACAGATGCTGAATATATCGCTGCATTTGACGCATCAAAAGAGGCTGTATGGATTCGCAAATTTATTTCTGGGATTAATGTTGTTCCCACAATTGAAGAACCCATAACAGTGGATTGTGACAATACTGAAGCCATATCAATAGCAAATGATCATGGAGTCACTAAAGGTGCATGACATTTTCGCGCAAAAGTTCACTATCTTTGAGAAACCATTGATTTGGGTGACTTGAGGATAGTAAAAGTTGACACCGATGACAATCTAGCTGACCCTTTTACAAAGGCTTTAGCATTTCCTAAGCATTCTGAATTGACTAGGAAAATTGGTTTGATACCAGCTAGTAGTCTCATATAAATCTGTGTTTAATTAGTATTTGGATAATTTGGAATTGTAAGACAATATTTATTCGATGAATAAACATGCTTGGAATTTTTTTTCATTCATATAATATTTGTTATTCCATTTTTGCATGTTTAATCCATGGATGATTTATCATTGTAAATATGTCTATTGTCGGTTAGCAATATGGGAATATTGTTATGTAAGGAAAATGTGAGTGTTGGTTATATTCTTTGAATATATGGATTATTCCCGCCAAACTCATATGTATTCACAAGAGATGCATATTGGATACCCCAACTTTTGAATATTTACTTTTGGATCCTTTTCATGAGTACATGTCGAAAATGGTTAAATAATTATCCTTAGACTTGAGATACAAGCATGTTCTGTATGTGTGGATATCACTTTTTGTAATTATAGCCAAACGTTGTCCTGTAATATGGTAGTTATAAAAGCTATTTTTCAGAGTGTATGTGAAGCAGCATCCACAACACTTGTAGTCAATAAAGGATTTGTTCCTCCACATTATATGTGCAGTATGATACCATTGCGCTCTTCTCCAGATTTAATCAGATAAATGAATGGCCGTTCCCAAAGGGTAATACAAGATGATTCTTGATTACATTTGGTCTATCTGAATTATTTCTATAACGAGAAACTAAAATGTTAAACTATATGGAATGAGTTAGGATCCACATCCATGGTTTAACGGTATCTGTAACAAAGAGATGATTATATAGCAAGATAATACATAACCATTGAAAGCTGAGATTGTTCTTGAAACTTTTATCTCAAGTATTTCTGATTTTAAAGGCAAGTGCGAGTGTTGCTAGACGTTTCAATTGTCAGTATGAATGCAGACTGCTACACCAACTCCCAAGTGGGAGTTGTTAGAAAATGGTAGTTGGTTTCGCTAAATACGATTAGAAATACGTGAGCCTATTGGGAGCACACACGTTAAATACGAAGAGTATGGTTTACTTCACGATTTATATTTAAATAGTTATTTAATTAATTACTTGTTTGATTAATTATATAAAACATTCTAAATATAGAACCAAGGACTAAACTGGACAAAACCCAAACCTTGTGGGAACCCATTGTTTGGCCGAAACCCATGAAGGGTCTAGAGGGGTGTTTGTTCGGTCGGAGGAGGAGAAAAAGGAAGGAAAAAGATTTGTTTTAATTATAGGAATTATACTAATCTTATCCTACAAGAATTAGGGTATTGGGGTGCCTATATAAACACACCTCCTATCCTTCATTCTTCAATTCATTCATTCTCTAATCACCTAAGAATTTTTATGCTCTCTCCCCTCACTCAAAAACCCTAACCGAAATCCCTAAGGGATTTTCGGTTCTTCTCCCATTAACCGAAATCAACCAAACACCCTTTTAGGGTTTTGGTTTTCCGTTTTCGCTTGATCTCCTTGCTTGACGATTCAAGGTACGCGTCGTGGTGTGATTCGTTGACGAGTATACACTTAAAATATCACAAATGCAAATCTCAACCAAATGCCCTTGACCAAGGCAAAAGGTCAAAATCTACACAAAGAGGGGTGGGTTTTCAAACTAAGAACATCGGTCGTTGGTCGTGATATCCTACTCCGTTAACCACGAGGTAGGGGTTCAAACTAAGCAACGCATTCCTAAGCTTTTAAGAACTTATGATTATGATGTTGAAAATGTTGCAAAAAGTTCTAAAGTTTAAATCTCGAAATCAAGTTATGAAGTCTTAATAAGTTGTTGCTTTGTGTCATTTTGAATTATGACTATGAAAATAAGTTGGTCTATGGTTAAATTAAAATG
>BQNB010211106.1:0-10222 GCA_026074375.1 Tanacetum coccineum
CATGCACATTCATACTATTCACATGATCTTCTAAACACATAGCATGATTAGCATCAAACAAACATTCATTGCATACAGAACAAAGAGCCTTAACACCTTTAACAGGATACTTAACATGTTCATTATAGACATTTTAGAGTCAGAGTTCCTTTTATTCAAACTAGATTTAACTTTCCTAGATTGGACTTCTACTTTATTCTTCTCATTACTACTTTGTGTTTGCGAAATCCTATCATTCTTTATATTGTCTGAAGGCTTTGATCCGCTAGCACTAGTAGAAAGTTTACTCCTGTAGAAGACAATAGAGGTCTGTTAGTTACTTTGGGAATGTTGCTTGATGATGTGACAGTGTCCACAAATCAAACTGTTTTCTTCTTGTTAATAGGCGTGCCCGCAACTAATTTCTCACTAGGTTTGTGAATATCAGGGCATGTATCTCTAACATAACCTAGCAACTCTTGAATCAGCTTAACATACATACAGGCTGAGTAAGATGCACTATCTACAGGGTTTCATGATTTGACTTATTCAACTACCTCCTTAAAATAGCAGCTTGGTCCATGGTATGCTTAAGGTAGTATTCGTGAGCTTCCCTATTATTCTTAACCTTAGGAGCCAAAATTACTAGGTCAAGCTTATACATTCCTAGAGCAATAGTGGTAGCATTTGACACATGGGCAGCATTATCAGCAATTTCCTTTCCTTTTAATTTTCTAAGATCATTTTTTAATGCTGTTATGACAAACACTTTTTCCTGAAGTTGAGCATTTAAATCAGTAACATCAACAGACTTTTGATTTAATTGATTAACCAAAGAGTCAGTGTGTTCTTTAGCACGAACACGTGATTGTTTAATTGAATCATAAAGTTGTTTATAAGTCTGTTTTAAATGCTCATTCTCAGCAATTAGTTTAGTCACCCTATGT
Organism: Tanacetum coccineum; assembly: GCA_026074375.1. Taxonomy (NCBI): domain Eukaryota; kingdom Viridiplantae; phylum Streptophyta; class Magnoliopsida; order Asterales; family Asteraceae; genus Tanacetum; species Tanacetum coccineum. The sequence continues at coordinate 927 of BQNB010211106.1, forward strand.
TCCAGTTCAATGTTGATAGTCTCAATTTTATCTAAGTCATTTTTCACACTTTCACTGGTAGAAGTTTCATTGACACGCTTAATTTGTGCTTTCAAATTCTTGATTGTCGTGTCTTTTGCTTGAAGCTCAGCTTTCAAATTGTTTAATTCAAACAATTAATCAAATGAAGGTTCAGTTTGGTTCACAGATGTGTTATTCTTTTGAAAAATTTCTTTATTGAGTTACATTGCAATTTCAAGAGAAATGCAGTGTTGTTCAAGTTCAGAATTTTTTTTGAAAGTTTATAACGTAATTTTGACAAGCATTCATTAAGACTAAAGAAACACAATTTTTTTCATTTTATCTCTTTACTTAACAAGACGCCTGTTGAACAGGGACCCTTCTCAAAAAGGAAAGAGAATAAGAACACCCCCTAAAGTACACTATTCTAAAGGTTTAGTGGTAGGATTGTTAAACTATCACTCCCTAAGAATAGAACTTGTTCCATATGTGCTTAAGGTAGTATATGTGAGTTTTCCCAATTTTCTTATCCTTAGGAGCGCAATGTTACTGGTCAAGCTATACAAAGCCTGGAGCAATAGTGTCGAGTGAAGACACTAGGGCAACATTATCGACTAGTCTTTCCTTTGAATTTATCTAAGATCTATTTTTAATGCTGTTATGAAGAAAAACGTTTTCTGTAAAGTTGAGTCATAGTTAAATTCATACAATTTCAACAGACTTTTATGTATTTTAATTGATTAACCAAAGAATTTAGTTTGTTCTTATAGCACGAACTCTGATGGTTTAATTAATCATAGAGTTGTATTATAAAGTCTGTTTCAAACTCCTTCACACAATTAGGTTTTGTCCACCAATGTGTAGCCAGTTTGGTATTGATGGTCTCAATTTCATCTATGTCCTTTTTCACATTGTTTGTGGTAGCAGTTTTATTCAAATGTTTAATGTGTGCTTTCAACTTCTTGATTGTCGTGTCTTTTGCTTGAAGCTCTGCTTTCAAATTGTTCAATTCAAACAATTGATCAAATGAAGGTTTAGTTTGGTTCATAGATGGGTTATTCTTTTAAAAAATTTCTTTATTGAGTTGCATTGCAATTTTAAGAGAAATGCAGTGTTGTTCAAGATAATAAAATCTTTTTGAAAGTTTATTATATTCATCTTTTTCAACCATGTTGTGTTGTTTGATAAGCACAGCTTCAAGTTCCAGACACTTGTTGCACATTTCTACATAATTTAAAGAATCAATCATAGCTACAGAAGAATTCACTTTCACAGAAGTATTCACATCCACAGAAGAATTCACAACAATATTCACAATATCTTAAGAAATGATTCGATCCAAGAGTCGATCATTTTCAATCAAAAAATGTTTCTTTTGAATTTTAAAACACTGTTTGTCTACATGATACTGTTGAACAGCAGCTTTCATCTGGTTAAAAATTGTTTGTACTATTGTTACCTCATTTAAAAGATCTTTATAAAAAACATTAAATATGTCTTTTAGGGTCATTAAAAATGGAATTATTTCTTTTAGAAAAACAGCTTTAGTGTGTTCAAACCCCCATTCCCCTTCTGTTAAATTTCCTCCTTAAGGCTTGTATTTATAATTATGTTGATTATCTAAAGATTTTGGTAAACGTTTTGTTCCATAACAAGAACTGTCTGATGAACAAGCTTTCTGGTTACAGACTTCACACCCTAATACTGACCAATCTGCTTCTTTGCCTGTCAAAATTGAGGCTCCTCGGGAACTTCCTAAGGTAAGCCTGGTTAATACAAGCCTTAAAAAGCTTAAATACCATCTTGGCCAATTTGACAATGTGGTGATGCATTTATAATTATGTTGCGCACCATAATTATAATTTCATCCTTTCACACGTCTACTTATTTCCAAGACCACGCCTCTTGATGACATCCAATAGAATTTCTCCAGATCCTGATATATCTTGTGGATGGAATACTTCAATTTATGGAACATGTGGGTTATAGGCCTACCACGCTTCCGCTGCACCACTCTGGTCGTAAAGAATAGTTATCCATTAACCTTTAAAAGTCAACATCGAATAAGAATGCTATCACAAGTCTTTGTCAAAATTTTCATACCTAGTAGTATTGAAATCATTTGACATTGTATAGATTCTTGTGTGTTTCCTTGTTATTACGTTGCAGGATATAACGGAAAATTTTAGAATATGGAGCTCATGGAATGAGTGATTTATTAGGAGGCTTTAGTGTTTCTAGGTACAAAGGTTTGAGAAAATCAGATAGTAAAAGAATTATAGTAATCCCGGATAAAGATATGAGTCATCATATTACAGGATATATGATAGACAAATACAAAATTGGTATCATGAAACAACGAGGTATAATGGAATCACCGCTGTATAAATAACTTGTCTATATAATTTACATAGCAAATTTTGACAAGTGTCATTATTCATACATCTAGTGGTTGGATTCTAGAAAACTCCAATCTGGTGGTTCTTCCTTGTTGTTTTTGAGTTCTGTGTCGCTTACAGCTTTCTAGAATCTTATCAAAGGGATAGTCTGGTGATGATGTAGTTGACCTAACCGGTGATGAAGATCTTACTGATGAAGATGGAGATATTGGAATGGGTGATTCAACAGGTGTCTCAGCATCTTTAGGTGGTGAAATCTTCTCGGGAGGAAAGAAATCTTGGGAATCAAACATCGGTGGAGGTACAATAGCTGGTAGAGCAATAATAACTTGAGGTGGTGGAATGGTATCATATGCTTGTATGATCTTCATATACGGATCATCATAAAAAAGCGAGATAGATAGTGAGGATAAAAATCTTTAGCTAAATCATCTGAAAAGTTAGGAGAGGTGTTTCCTGGTGAAGTCAGAGAATAGTCTGATAAAGCCGGGATATAGTCAGGAGAATGTGTAGAGGAAAAAGTATCCTCAACATCGGAATCAGATAGGATAATAATAGGATAGATATATTCGGGAGTAGACATAATTCTGTATAACAACTCAGTGTAAATAACATAAGTTATTTATATAATAGTATAGTAGTTATGTATTTTTACATACTATTCGGAAAAAGTAGTAGCATCTTCACAATTCAGGGAATGTAGTGGCACGGAGGACATTGATGGCAAAAGAAAAGTAGTTATAGTTAAGGTGTTACCCTTGTTCTCTATAACCGTGAGCTCTGATACCAATCTGTAACACCCCCATTTTGGACATATAGCAGCGGAAGCTAATCTGGGGTATTACTTCATGAATCACAGACACAATCATAGAAAATGACTCAAAAGAGACGTTTTTAAAAGATACGTTATCATTCATTTAAAATCAGAGTTTTACAAAGGCAGATCCCAAAATCTAGAAACATAAAATGTGAATGATAATAGGTTTTAGTCATCTTCAAGTCCATGCCACTCCATGTCATAAGTTGCTTAACTACCTGGGATAAACATGCATAAAAGGGGTCAACACAAAGGTTGAGTGAAATTCATAGGTTTGAAATATAATAGTTGAATACAAGTTATCATAAAGGAAAATATTCGCATTGCAGGGACAATTATCATGGAGAACATTATTATTATGGAGAACAGTTGAATGCAAGTCATCATAATGATAATAATTGCAACGAATACTATTATCATGGAAAAATGGTAACATTATTATTGCATCTAAGCTCATGACACCAATACGTTAACATGGACATCACTGTAGTGACATTGGTTAAGGAACAAATGTCACCGTGGAAAGATAACTTGTCAAGGTTACCCATTAGGTCAAATATAGTGCGTTTGGCTACCCTATGAATGGGTATACAAATGGGAGTCGTCACCTCCAATAGATCTATTCAATATTGAGAGATACTACCCAAAGAGATATTAGGAGATACTACCCAAAGAGATATTTCTATGTACTTAGGCAATAATATATCAGGATAGCATATAGTTTAGAAAACACTCGTATTCATGGTTTATAACAGGTATTACAGGTTTATAAAGTATTTAAAAGATTGAAATGTGAGGTTATGAACTCATTAAGTCTTTGAAAAGTAATCACATTGTTATAAGATAAACGAGTATGTAAAAGAGTTTGTAACAAGCATGTATCCCCCTCGCGCGGGTTTATAAAACATGTAAATAAGTAAAGGCGAGGTTATGAACTTCACCTGATAGGTGGTTGTAATAAATATTCCAAAATGAAAGCTGACTACTTTATCACAATCTTAACAGGGAAGGTTGATATAACAAGATGATAGTAAACAGCCACGTCACGCAACCTGAGTAAATATGTCAAGTCTTAGGAAGATTGTACTCTAGAACTTTGGTTTTAATAGTTTAATATTGTTATGAGTTTGATTGGAGAGTTTGGAATTATTATATCACCGTTCGGGCTATCATAATTCAGAGGTCATTCAGCAAACGTTTGAGGAGCTAGGTCACTTTAAATCATAAACCCATCAACTCAGTCAGAATGTAATACCAAGATGAAACCCCTTAATATGAAGCTTTCTAGTATTGTGGTACGATATAGATTCGGGATAAGATTTTTAAAAGCACATCGATGTTGAATTATATAGTAGTTATAACATAATCGGTTTTAAGCGTTTTGTTCAATAACTGGAAATGATAAGCACGTCAAGCGTTAATTAAAGTTATGTCTTGTAAGGTTTTGAATACATTTTTACACTTTTTCAAAACGTTACATTTTAGACCCTTAAGAATGAAAAATGGCAACATATACCCTTGGAGTTTTCACTTTTACAAGTTTGGTCCTTCTAGTTTAAAAGATGAACAAAATAAATCTTGTACTTTGGAAAGTGACATAATAGACCCCTATAGTTATAACTTTAGAAATATGGCAAAAATAGTCCTTGTACTTATAAGTTTTCAAAAGTTACAGTATATACCCCTTGCATGAAAATGATTTATAAAACAAGTCCAAAATCCATAATAATGATATTTTTAAATATGAAAAGTAATTTACAGGTTATATCTTATTAATATAAGCTAAAATATGAAGGTTTAACGTAACAAAAGTTCAAAATAACAATTCGTTAAGCTAGAAATCGAAACGGGTCAAATTACGGTTTTAAAATGAAAACACACGGGTTTTAAGTTCAAATTCTTTCAAGACTTAATAAAGTACTTATTATAATGTTAGATAAGCTTATTAGGATAGATTATAACAATAGTTTACAAGTTTAGCTTATAGATTAAGCAAAAACATGAAATTAGGCTTTCATGAACTCGGTTTGGATCAAAAAGGTAAAACACATATGTTTTTGAGTTCAAAGCTTTTAACAATAGTTTAGGCATGATCATATGAAAATTATGAGGGTATGAAAATAGAATATGAGCTTATGAAACCTGGTTTTGAGCTTATAGCTTGGAAACGGGTCGAAATTGGGACTTTTAGCTTCGTACGCCTAGAATAACAACTCCGTGGCTTCTTTTCTTGGTTTCTTTGCATCACTTCTGGTCTTGGGACTTCTTAGGACCTTCTTAAGCAAAGATTTGCTGCTATTGTGGGTTATAGAAAGAAGATGTGGGGGATGAGTTAGAATGAAGGGTTTACACCCTTTATATAGGTGCGAACCACCCTTAGGGACCAAGGAAACTTAATGGCCAAGTCTTGGACATGTGTAGTAGTTAGGAGATGATAAGGAGAGTCTACGGTTTGAGTATGAAGGGCTACAGAAGTAGGATTGCAATGTGGAAGATGCTAAGGGTGTTTATGTGGCCGTGGCTTATATGGAGCAAAAAGAGGGAGATATGGCTCAATTTATGGCCAAGAAATGGAAGAGAGGTCCTTGTATGCTACTTAGGCATGAAGAAGGTGCATCATCAAGGTGCTTGATCACATGGTTGGTTTTAAAAATAGGTTAAAATAAGCTAAATGAGGTTGCGGGTTCATTAGGGCACGATTAGGGTTTTCATGTTTATTTTTCATGTGCATTTGATTATTAATGATAGATTATGGATTATAAGGTTTATATTAAGAGTTTACCACAAGGTTTGATTAGTGGTTCGAGTTCAAAATAGGTGAAAATAGGTAAACTGGTCATGGTATGAATATAGGGTTCGTTTAGGGTTTTCTAGGTTTCATTTCATGAAATCTTATGAAATGAGGATGATTATAGAATTTAAATTAAGTGCATGACTTGATTGTAACTTGTACTTGATGGATTGTACATGTTTCCTTAGGAAAATGGATGTAAATTGGCTATTTTGTATGTCATCCTTAATGACTTGTACATTATGCTTTTATGGACTTGTATATTGACTTAGAGGGAGTTTATATTTCAAATGAGATGTTATATTACTTGTACATATGCTTTAGTAGCTTGTGCATTTACTTTAGATATTAACTTTACATGGAGTTAGGGTTTTAGAGGTATACGATAACAGTTTAAAGCCTGTCTTGATATAACGTTGCAAATGGTACATTATATGAGTAATGTACTTTGTATAAATGATATTAAGATATTGACTTGACATATTATGATGTTTGCTTGACATATAAGTAGATAGGGTTGTCATAGATAGGTTGTGTAAGCTCGTTTACTTTAGTTATGCAAGTTGCGTTGCATATTGAGATATTTGGTAATTTAAGTAATGTAATAAAGCGAAAATTTCCCTGAAAAAGGTGGTTCATATATAATAGATAGATAGTACATTGCATCTAACTTAATAGATGGATATTTACATTGATGAAAATTGCGGGTTGTTATATTCCGTATTAGCCGACATATTTTACGGCTAACACTTCCCCATTAACTCAATTGCATATTTCTGATTAGGTAGATGTCTCTAAGGTCTAATATTTATTGGAGGTGTGTTTGGCATAAGAGGAATTTGGTGGTCATGAGATCTCTGAGGTGGTAGTTCAATAGGGATTTCAAACACTCTTTCAAAATTAGCTAAAACTCTGTCCACTTCCTTGTTAAAATTTGTGGTTCCCTCCATTTGCTAAAGATTCACTGGATAGACACATAACACCATTGAGGATAGTTCTGCTTGCCTAATTTGATCATCTTTGTTTCCACTTTTGCGCTGCATCCAATGAATTGTGGTATTTTTTGTTCCCCTTAACACCATTCTTCTTCCATTGTACACAAACTTCATAGTCATAGTCACAGGAAACGCCAGCCTACCCGCAATCTACGTTCCGAATCGCTCGTACCCAAACGCGGTACGATCGCGTTTCGGATCGCTCGGGGTCGCGATCTGGATCGCTAGTTTTCACGTTCCGAAAAAATGTTGTTCAAATTGGAGATTCGTGTTAGATGGAGAGAAAATTTATAGTAGATCTGAGTTTGTGGATGCTTTTGTTTTAGGGAAGAAAACGATAGGCTGGAGAGAGAATAAAGTTGTATAATTTTTATCTTTTATGTGTAGGTCCATTCATCCACTACCCACGTGGGTACTTACTGTTATTATATCTGTGACTGTGCCATCACATGACAAAGAGAGAGAAAAAGAATTAATAACCTAACTATATTTTCTTTTACTATGGTAGTTTTTGGGCCAAAATTTTAATAATCACTTCACTATAAAGTATAAAATACTAAGAACTTGATATTCATTATCTCTAATATGGTACATCGTTCCAAAATTCGGTACATCGTACCAACTTAATTGGTACATCGTATCGAATCGAACCGAAGCGTACCGAAATAAGCCTACCCTCGCTCGTACCGAATTTTAAGGACCCACGAACAGCGTTCCCGTTTCGCGATTTCGTACCGGAACGTTCCGCGTTCCATGTGACATTGGTCAAATGTTGAAAATTGCACTGAATATCTCCCAAGGTAGCTAACCACTGTATACCCAAGACCATTTCACAACCTCCAAAGGGCAACAACATTACATCACTAGTAAATGTTTCACCCTGCAAACTCCACTGAAAGTTCTTACATTCATAACAACTCATCATGTTTTGACCATTAGCTATAGAAATTTGCAATGGTATAGTACTTTCAAATTTACAGGCTAAATTCTTAGCAGTTTGAAGATCTAAGAAAAATTGTGAGTACTACCACAATCTACTAGTATGTGCAAAGTGTGTTTCCCAAACATGCCCTTAACCCTCTTAGTTTGAAAAGAATTAAGGCCAAACAATGCATTCAAAGAGATTTGGGGACTAGTTTAAATTGTCATCATCTCCTCAACACAGTCCTCAAATGCTTCATCCTCTACCTCTTTCATTAAATCATTATCATTTTCACCCACAATTTCCAAAGAATACAATTGTCCATTACACTTATGGCCAAGGAAGTACTTTTGGTCACACTGATTTTTTGCCCTTTTTTCTTACAATTCCTTCCCAGTCAGCCTATGGGATCTATTACCACCATTTCTTGACATAATTTGATTACCCCCATTCATATTAGCTGACTTAAATGGTGTATTCACAGTCTTATTAACAAAAGTAGAATTAGGAACAATCTTAGGAGTAGGTAGTAAGGGTGAATTATACCTTGGATTAAGCACTGCATTAGTGGCTTCTTGCATTTTAGCCATAGCATACACATCAGTCAAATTGGAGATCTTAAACATCTTAATGGGCATGCTAAGCTCCTTCTTCAATCCTCCAATGAACAAACTAACATCATAAGCCTCATTCAATTCTACCCTATTCAACAAAGTCTCAAATGCCTCCTGTATAGACCCTTCTTGCTTCAAGTTTTTGAGGTCCGCAATGGGTCTTCCTAGACTGCACCAAATCTTTTAACCACTTCTCCTTCATACATCTCCCATGGCGTTCTTTCTCCATACTTCTTAACATATTGTTGATGCCAAACCAAAGCTTGATCATACATATGCATAGAAGCTAACTCCACCTTCCTTTCTTCCTCAATACCATCAATCTTGAAAAACTGCTTACACCTATACATCCACCCCTTAACATCATCTCCATTAAACCTTGGAAACTCTATTTTGGTCATTCTTCCATAGTGAGTGTTATTCATATGTGATCCTCTATTAGTACTAGTCCTCTCACCATTTTTCAAAGCTTCCAATTCCGCATTGACCAGTTGAGTCATCATGTTATTCATAGCTTCTTGCAAAGCTGCCATTGTTTCTTGTAAAGACTCCATAGTAATTGGAGACTAGCATTTCTAGTATTAAGCATGGTGAAGAGGTTGTTGTAACTAATTTCTTAACAAACTAGCTGTTTCACCACACAGAGCAAATAACCCCATCACACACTTCCTAACTAACGTATTTTAGAGATGGAAATGGATCAAATGATAACGTATTTTGGATTGGACAAATGGTTTAGAATGACCAGAATTGATGTT
>BQNB010211110.1:0-10222 GCA_026074375.1 Tanacetum coccineum
GTGTAACTCGCCTGCGTGTAACTCGCCTGCGTGTAACTCGCCTGCGTGTAACTCGCCTGCGTATAACTCGCTTGCGTATAACTCGCCTGCATAAAACTCGCCTGCGTATATGATGATGTGTCATTTTATACACTTTTTCGGGGTCGTTTAACCCCCTAAATCATGCATTTATGCCCAAAATAGGTACTTAATCATTCCTTTTTAGGTATTTAGCATTTGGAAGGAATTTGGAGGAAATACACATGACTTGGGCTCATTTGGAGAGGAAACGAACAAGACTACGAACCTACACCAACATCTCTCAAGATTATGTTCTCAGCGGCTGGAGACGGCGTCACCAGTTCTACACGACGCCGTCACAACCCACTTCGTGACGGCGTCACAACCTTTTATGACGGCGTCAGCTCGTACTACCCAGCCCAAGATCTAGAATATTCTCTTTTACGACGAAGTCATGATTAAAACGCGATGCCATTGTAATGATTTTCCTATATATACAAATCTGTTTTTAGGGTTTTAAGTGTGTAACTTTAGAGTAAAAAAGGGAGATGAACCCTAGTTAGTTTGGCAGCTTATTAGGACGATTTTAAGGCTCCAAAACCCTATCATAACTCCTTCAATTCATGTTTTAATCAAGTAAGATTATCTTAAACATTCAATATGTCTTGTTGTTTGATTCATCATTATTCTTGCTTTATCTTTTACATGCTTGGCTAAACTCCCTATTGTGTTCATTTATGATTGTATGAAACCTAGAATGTAGATCTTAGTGATGTTGCTTCTTGTGATGGATGTGCATGTTAAGCTTTAGAAAACCAGCTTTTGTCTGTATCGCTGTTGATATGTCTAGGGAAACATGATTGTGTAGAAAGGATACCATAGGGTAACAGCTTCATACTACCTTTCCCCTTAATATGGTTGATCCACTATTAATATATTTCACATGCATTTAATATACTCTTAGAGGCCTTGTAATAGTATTCATACTACCTTACTTGAGCGTTACCCTAACGGAATATTAAATAGACGGCGGGATTGTGTAATTCGTTTATGACTTAGGAAATTATTACATAGATCATCATAAGTGTGACAAAGCAACAACACTAGGAGAAGCAATCTAGGGAGTAATACATGATTAAATGAATACAATCTTTTATTATATTGTTATCACCATTAGCGTAGTTTATTATTTAGTTTAATAGCTAAAACTAAACCAATCTATCAAACTGATGACATCAAATAACGTCTATTTTATAGCATCATTTATCCTATGTAATTAACCCATTTTTTATAATTATTGCAAAGAATTGTTACTTAATCGTTTGTATTTGAGAATTGCAGTAATTATAGAGTACTTGGTGAACTTATGCTAAAAGGCCCGCATATGGGAGCATAAACAAAGAGTTCGAGAAAGTCTACTGATTTGACAGAAAATACGCCGTATTATTCTAGACCTATATGACGTATCCAAGACTTTGAAGAATCAATACTTTGGTCAACGAAGAAGAATCAACTGGTTTTTACCTCAATACGCCGTATCCATCAAGAAGATACAGTGTATCCGTGCCTACACTTCGCAAGAAACCACGAAGACATAAAGTCCAATACGTCGTATCCAGGAGACACCTATACGTCATATTCACAATATAGTAATAAAATATTCTGGATGATATCAATGTGGTCCTTACTCCAAGAAATCCCCAATACGCCGTATCCCACATTGCTCGATACGACGTATCGACGAGTTTCCAGACTCTATAAATAGACGACTAAAAACTCAGTTTTAGGTATGCAAGTGAATCTCTAAACCACTAAGTCGACCAAGAGACGAATAAAGGAGCCTAGAAGCTCAGAAAAGAGCCTCAAGATCATAGGAAAACTCTTGTAATCTTCGCGCAACCGAATACACGTTCGATTAAGGTTTCTTTATTTTAATCATTCATATATCAAACCGTGTGTATTTTTACAATGACTATCGGCTGATACCTTTAGGTATCAGCCATGTTTATGAAGATCTAATGTTTGGTTTGTTTATCTTGATTGCTTAATTTATCGTTGATTGTTGTTTATGTTTATCAATTTATATTCGTTTACGTGCTTAAGTATGCGACCTATCATTCAACTGGGTCTAGTCCTACATATTTAATGCGCTGCAACTTTGGTGTTGTTTGGGCGTAGGCTAAGAGTCCGGGATAGCTCTCCATATTGCAATTTATATATCTAGAATCATAGGATCACAAATATTGACCTATCTTTGCCCTTTGATTGTGAGCTTAGTTGAGCCATAAGGTGACCTTGGTACCAACGAGTACGTTCTAATCAATTGGTAAGGACTCAGACAGTGGACTACTAGTATATAAAGAGCCATTAAGCAGTAAGTGAGTAAAGTCTCAATGAGCTAGGGTTTAGTAAGAGCACCATTATTAATCTCCTAAGATAGATTATAATCAACAAATGCTTACTTTATGCGGATGCGTCTAATTATGACAAAATTAGCGTGTCTAGGTCTTAGGATGAAGTCCCGCCTAAGTCTAAGAATGATATGCCCTTCGAGATAAGTCAATCATTGCACTAATAAACAAACCAACATTTTATCGGATTATTCATGGTTGATATGTTTTCCTTACATTAGTTCTTGACCGTTCCTCTATCGTTTGTTTATCTTCTTGTGTGTGTTTATTGCTTTACTTGTCATCAAAACCTTAGGTTAGATACACAAAACCGTGCCAGTCTCTCAGGCTGAAAACCCCCTTTTGCATTAGTTTTAGGTTTAACTTAGATAACTAAAATACTGATAGAATTAGGAATTGACGCTCTCGCTCTTAGTGATCGACACCCTACTTACCATGAAATTCTATTTGACCGGGTACACTGCCTGTTAAAGTGTTGTTTTTAGGTATAGTCGGCATAAAAAAAATAGTAAAACTTGATACATAAATAACACCTACACAACGACACATCAAGTTTTTGGCACCGCTGTCGGGGAGTGAAGTTGTTTAATTCTTATTTATTAGTGTTTTAGTTTAGATTTAGTTTAGATTAATTTGCATATTTGTGTGTTTGATTTTTGCATTGTATATTTTGCATATTGTGTGTCTGTGTGCATTATTACAGTTCGCTATAACCTTCTGAGTCGAATACTTAATACGGCGTATTCATTTTCTTGGATACGACGTATAAATTTTTTTCAATCTAATACAGCGTATTCGACTCTATCATCAATACGGCGTATTCAGTACGACGTATTAAGCTATTTGACAGTTTTCTTTCCTAGTAAATTTATTACAGGTTAAAATGGACGACCCCAATATTACTATGGAAGAGTATATCAGGCTTGAGGAAGAAAAGGCTCGAAAACATGGTTAGGTGTTTAATTGGGAAACTGCTAAGTATGGTAAGATCTGGTATGATGAAGACGTTTACGACCTCAGATCTGTTGAAACTGAATTCCCAGCTATAGCTTTTAATGACTAGATATCATCTAAAAAAACACTTTCTTTTGAACCCACGGTAAGTTCTCTTAACAATGAAATTGACTTTAGAGTTTCGTTCGACGATTCCGATGATGAAGATTACACGGTAATTTTTGATAAAAATTCATTTTCTTACAAAATAATTTATGTCAATGATTTGAAAACGGATTCGGAAAATGATAATGAAAAAGTCAATATGCCTTCGTTCCCACCACCCGAACCTACGGTTAGTTATTTTAATGATTTAGACTACTTTAAAGATTTTGAGAATGAATTTCCAGCCATTGTTTACAATGAGAACCTGTTGTAATTCCTTAACATATCGATGAATTTAATTTGAAAGATGAAACATCATTGTCTGAATGTGATGAAGCGGAACAAAATGTTTTAAACTTTAATGATCTATTCCATTTTAACGTAATTTATCCCAATGATTCAAAATCAGATAAGGACAATGATGATGATAAAGTCAATATTGAACACTCTTCAGGGGATTTATCTGTCAAACCGTTACCTGATGTAATAGATACCGATGTTGGTGCCTATGCACATGGGTCAAATAAGTTTTTGGAAACAAGTCATGATACATCTAATAAATTTTTCAAAATTGAAAATTTTATTAAGGAATTAAATGTTGATATCATGACTTGGAATCATCTTAACAAAGGGATGTCATTCATTTTCCTAATCAAGAATTTATATGTGCCATTTGGCATCTCGTTTGACCCTAAATTGTTTTATAAGGATGGGATTAAATTGGGACAAGTCTAACTTAAAGACTTTTCTGTAAACAAAAGTGCTTGCCGAGAGACAACCTGGAATGTATTTTCATTTTTTATCGAGTCTAACTTCCCAGACTGTCTATACGGCATATCCAAACCCCATAGATACGGAGTATTGACTATCTGGATGTTATCCAGTCTTTATTTTCAGCACAGTCTATACGGCGTATTCATTAAACGAATACAGCGTATTTGACACAGGTATCAATACGGTGTATCCTGGGGAATGGATACGGCGTATCAACTTCATGTACAGTTTTAGATATTTATTTCGAGTCTAACCAAACAAATACACAGAGATAGAATTGCATTTGTTTTCTGAGAATTTACATAGGACCTCGTGAAAAGAAACATCGACGAATATTGGTGGAGAATTTACAAATCTAGAGATCTTAAAGTGTTGGAGTCTTGAAACTTCAAGGCGGTTGTTCAACATATAATCTTGCTCAATAAAACCTACATGGAGAATCTACCGAGCAAATATCAGGGGAGTTTCTCATTCTAATTCTTTTTAATTTCCGTATTTAATGTTTTATCTATACAACAAGGACGTTGTATAATTCAAGTGGGGGGATGGAATTAGAATGTGTGAATGTGTAACTGTCATTTTGAGATTATGAAGTTATGGGGAATGTTTAGGGTTTGGTTTCAACATGTGTTCTAAACTTTGTATTTAATGAAAGTCAACAAAGCATGTATCTAACATCTAGAATAGTGAACAACCGTCTATTCAACTGGAAAAGTAGGTGAGAGAAAGAAGGTGAGGTCATTCTAACGTTTGGATGTCCTTTTTTAATATATTAAAACAAACAACTTCTTAGAAAGAGGTTATTTAGATAAAATAATATTAATTTAGAAAATCACTTTTGTTTTTATTTAAAACTAACCTTGTAATTGATGTTTAAGGAGCTGAACTAAGTTCAGGTTTGGTGTTTCGTTACGTTGAACAGATATTGGTGACTTTATCAACATACAAGCTCCAGTGAAGGCGAAAAAACCACACATGCTCATGCAATTCCATGAATGAGACATATGTGATTACAGTTACTTCACTCGAGAAAGCTAAATAGTTAGATCAAAATTATTGTTTGAAACTAAACTGAAGTAAATCAGTTTTGTTCAATTATTGATATAGCCAATAACAAAGCTCTAGCAAAGGCAACAAAACCACTCAAGCCTCATACAATTACATGAATGAAAAAAAAAACATGTGTTGTGCTCAGTTACTTCACTTAAAGCAAGTTAAAGGTCCGTCATAAGAAACCGAACTCACATTTTAACATATGAAAGTTTTAGTTAGTTTTTTTGGATGAATCACTAAACCTTCAGTTTTCTCCAGTTAGTACTGAAGATTTAGTTTTGAATCAATGTTCAACATACCTAGTTCAACTATCAATCTTTTAAAAGTTGGCTCATCCAGAGGCTTGGTGAAGATATCATCAAGTTGATATTGACTGAGAATGAAGTGTAATTCAATATCCCCTTTAAGAATATGATCTCTGCTAAAGTGATATCTGATATCAATATGTTTTTTCTTGAATGCAGAACTGGATTGTTGTGCGATGTCATTAGCTCTTGATTCTTTATTTGCACCTGAAGTAGTGTGGGCAGTTTTTAACCCATCTCTAGCAGATTTGGTTTTATCTACAAGAACACTTGGATTAGTCCCTGCAAATATATGATCAAGTGAATAGTTTTGGGTTCCTTCATCCATACCCTATTGTTGAGTTATGCTCATTAGGAGCAAATATTCCAGGATCAGCTTCAGTTGTGAAATTTGTTAAAGCATCACATCCTGATGAAGACTCAAAGTGAAAAGTGGTGAAAGCAAATAAAATAGGTTATATATGAATATATGTAGACATACCACTATTGAGCTGAGGGTGGGATCCTTCTTCACTGGTGGCCCCTGAAGATGTTGGGATTTGCCTGATATCTTGCATAGAGACAAGTTGAGAATTAAATGTCAAGTCTGCTTGCAGTTAGGTACATCAGTGATCCAATCATACCTCTATACTGAGTCTCATTTACAGCTTTGTCATTAAGATCAGGTCCTAAGTTGTTAGGGGGTACCATTGGAGTTTTCACAAATGAACCATTTATGTCATACTTCTTCAGCAGATCCTTGACATATTTTTCTTGGTTGATTGAAATGCCTCTTTCAGATTGTTTAATCTAAAATCTAAAGAAATAGGTGAGGACACCGATCATGCTCATTTCGTATCTTTGAGTCATCAGTTTAGCAAACTGTTTGCATAATTTTGTGCTGGTGGATCCAAAGATAATATCATCAACATAGATTTGCACTAAAATCACATAAGTTTGAGTTTTGTAGACAACCAATGTGTTGTCTATCTTACCTCTTACAAACTTGTGTTCAGTGAGAAAGGTTGTCCAATTTACAAACATGTTTGGGGAACTCATTGCTCTCAAAACCTAGAGGTTGTTTGACATAAACTTCTTCCTTCAGGTTTCTATTTAGGAAAGCACTTTTCACATCCATTTAATAGACTGTGAAGTTCATGTATGTGGCAAAGGCAAAAAAGATCCTGATTGCTTCAAGTCTTGCAACTAGAGCAAAGGTTTCATCATAGTCTATGCCTTCTTGTTGATTGTAGCCTTGAGCTATAAGCCTTGCCTTGTTTTTTATAACAATTCTTGTTTCATCTCTTTTGTTTCTGAATACCCATTTTGATCCAATTATGGTTTTACCATAAGGTGCAGGAACTAATGCTCATACTTTGTTTCTAGCAAATTGGTTTAGTTCCTCTTGCATGCTTAAGTGATTCAAAAACCTTTTTAGGTTCTTCTTCAGATAAAAAGTCTACAAACAGATATTCATGAGCTCAAGCAGCACTTAGTTCTTTGGCCATGGCCCTAGTAAGCATTCCAGCTCCTGGATTGCCTATTATATTAACCAGGTCAATATGTTTGTCTTGAGACCATCTATCTTGAGGAGCCAGAGAGGACATGGATGGGATAGGTAAAGAAGGATTGGTTAAGATTGGAATTATATTTGAAACTAAAGCATCCTCAGCTGGAGAGGATAGTGGTTCAGTGGTCTAAACATCTTTAGTGTTTAGGAAGTTATCAATGATATGATTATCATTGTTATGATTTGAGTGCTCAGATTGATCATCATTTAAGATTCCATTATCTTGAGCTGAGTGATCATTTTGATCAGCTTGATCATGTTGATCAGATGAAACATCAGTTTCAATGATAACAGATTCAGGTCTTTCACATGTGTATTTTACAAGACTATCGGGCTGATCTTTAGGTTATCAGCCATGTTTTTGAAGATCTAATGTTTTGGTTTGTTTAATCTTGATTGCTTAATTTATCGTTGGATTGTTGTTTATGTTTTTCAATTAATATTTCAATTTACGTGATAAGTATATGTGAATATCAATTCAACTAGGTTGTTTCATACATTTTTAATGCGCTTTTTTTATTTTTTGGCATACTTCGGTGTATTTGGGCGTAATCTAAGAGTCGAAGTACCTCTCCATAATTTGCAAATTATATATCAAGAAATCTAGATCACAAAATATTGACCTATATTTGTTACCTTTGAGTGTTGAGCTTAGATTGAAGCCATAAGGATGACCTTAAGGTTAGCCAATGTGTACATTCTAATCAATTGGTAAAGACTCGGATTGAGTTACTACTGTATATAAAGAGCGTTTAAGCAGTAATGTGAGTAAAAGTCTCAATGAGCTCGGGTTTTGTAGAGACCATTAGTAATCTCCTAGATAGATTATAATCAACAAAATGCTTACTTTATGCGGATGCGTCTAATTGTGACAGAATTAGCGTGTCTAGGTCTTAGGAAGAAAGTCGCTTAAGTCTAAATGATATGCCCTTCGAGATAAGTCAATCATTGCACTAATAAACAAACCAGCGTTTTATCGGATTATTCATGGTTGATATGTTTTCCTTACATTAGTTCTTGACCGTTCCTCTATCGTTTGTTTATCTTCTTGTGTGTGTTTATTGCTTTACTTGTCATCAAAACCTTAGGTTAGATACATAAAACCGTGCCAGATCTCTCAGGCTGAAACCCCCCTTTTTGCATTAGTTTTAGGTTTAACTTAGATAACTAAAATACTGATAGAACTAGGAATTAATGCTCTCGCTCTTAGTGATCGACAACATTTTAACACGAAAATTCCTCTACGGGTACTTGTCGTTTAAAGTAGGGTACACTGCTCGTTAAAGTGTTGTTTTTAGGTATAGTTGGCATAAAATAAATAGTAAAACTTGATACATAAATAACACCTACACAACGACACATCACCTATGCTTGTGCCTTAGATTTTAAATTATTCCAAATGGACGTAAAAAGTGCATTCCTGAACAGTTTTATCAATGAGGAGGTATACGTGGCACAACCTTTGGGATTCATTGACTTCAGAAAACCGGATCATGTTTATAACTCAAGAAAGCTTTATATGGTCTTAAACAAGCTCCTAAAGCTTGGTATGATAGATTAAAGGCTTTTCTCATTAAACATGTATATAACATGGGAATGGTAGACAACACACTTTTTATAAAGAAGAAGAGTTCTAATCTTAGCATCATTTAAATATATGTTGACAACATTATATTCGGTTTGACTTGTCAAGATATGTCTGATGACTTTGCCAAAATCATGCATGACGAGTTCGAGATGAGCATGATGGGTAAACTTAACTTCTTCCTTCGACTACAAATAAAACAAATGAAAGATAGTATCTTCTTTAATCAACCTAAATATATTAAAGAAATGCTTAAGAAATTTGACTTAGAAGATTCTAAACCAATGAAACCCCCATGTCCTCGGATACTAAACTCACGAAAGACGAAGAATGTGAGTCGGTAGATAGTACCAATTATCAAGGCATGATATGTAGTTTACTCTACCTAACGGCAAGTAGGCCCGATATCATGTTTAGTGTCTGTCTTTGTGCACGCTTCCAAGAGGATCCCAAAACCTCTCATCTTGAAGCGGTTAAGCGTATCTTCTGATACATTAAAGGCACTAAGCACTTAGGATAATGGTATCCTAAGGGAACTGGCATAGAAACCGTAGTATATGCCGACTCTGATTATGCCGGAGATTATGTGGGCCGAAAGAGCACTAGCGGTCTTTTTACGTTCGTGGGATGTTGTTTAACATCGTGGTTCTCGAAGAAACAAACCACTCTTGCTATATCCACGACCAAAGTCGAATACGTAAGCACCAGAAAGGCATGTCAACAAGCACTATGGATGAAACAAGCTCTCATCGACTACGACATTCGACTCGACGACGTCCCGATCATGTGCGACAATAAAGGCGCGATTGACCTTAGCAAAAACCCAGTGTAACACTCGTGGACTAAACACATCTAAATTCATCACCACTTTCTTCGGGATAATGTCCAGAAAGGACATATGTCCATCGAAAAAGTCTCGTCTGAAGATAATATCGTTGACATCCTCACCAAACCTCTTAAATGTAGATCGTTTAATTATCTCGTCTTGGTTTAGGAATGATGGAACATATTCCGTAAATTGTTCTCTTCTTTTCTTTTGTCTCGATTCTAGTCGTTGTTCCATTAAGTGTCGTGACAACTTAATTACTTCATCTGAAGTATTTTAAGCATTTTTAATTCGAGAACTGCAAATTAAAATGTCACTCATTCCAAAAATTATGGTCCAACTCTTTGTCCAAAACCCTCCACTAGAGGTGGCCCCCTGATTTAATCCAGCGGCCCCCATATCGATATGGGACCGCCACCAATCGGGCACTTATGTCTGTCTCCTCATTTTGTTAAACACAAAACCAAACACTCCCTCTTTGTGCAGACCTGCGACGAAACCCACTCAAAACCCTCCAAAACTCAAAATCAACCACAAAATCTAAAATTGAAGATCAAATCAATATTAATAATCAATCCCAACATCATAAAGATTATCAATTATAAGTCATTCCATCAATTT
>BQNB010211111.1:0-10222 GCA_026074375.1 Tanacetum coccineum
TATTAAGCTATAAAAAAGAAAAATAAGATCTTACAAAGGCCTTTGCACTAACAAGGCTTATAAATTTGCTCTAAGAGCTGATCTACAAAGCTTTAGCTTATCAGAGATAAGCTAGTAACTGGCTTCCCTTCCAAATTAAGCTGTGGTACATTTGGGAGTATATTTGAGTGATATTAAGCTCAGCTAAGCTTTAAGAGCTTAATTGAGTATAAGGCTAGCTTATTAGTATTAATGACAGCTAATTAAGCTTATTTGAGGAAAAAGTTACATTAATTGAAGAACAATAAGCTAAAAACGATATAATAAGCTGAAATAACTAATAAGCTAAAACTACACTAATTTCTACCCTAGATCCCCTTTTTGTGTGTGAGAGGGCTCTTCTATTTATAGCCAAGAGGTGAAGCTTCTAGGCTCTTAGACGCTCCCCTTGCTTCTAATCTTAGCCATCCATTCATAACCAACTCTGAATCCAATGATCTCGTCCCTTGATTTGAGTGCACGTCACCTCCTCCAATCATATTTGCTAGGATCGCCAGCGTGTCAATTATTAGTCAGACGTGTCAGACTAAGCTTCTAGAAGAGTTAATTTTCATTTAAAGAGGGTAATTTGGATGCAGGGTAAAGTTGGGGAAGGAGGGTGAACAAAAAACTGTTCTCCCGCTCCTTTTTCTTTTCTTATTTCGTTGTTTGACCCGTTTAAAGGAGGTGTTGACTTGGGCTTATAAAAGGATTTAACGGGGAGGGTTATAGTGGGTTTTGTAAAAGTGTTAAATAACACTTAACGGCTGTTAAGTGTTAGCTTAACAATCATTTGGTTTGTAGTGTAAAAATTAACGATAGTTAGTCCTTTTGATGTTTTAAGGACTCACGGTGTTATTGGATTCGGGACTTTTGGTGAAATGATTTAACATTAAAGGTCTTTTTGGTAACATTAAGGGTTTGTCTTCACATGAGTTGACCAAGATTGACTTTTGTTGACTTTTGCTGACTCAAGCTTGATAAACACCCGGCTCTTGTGTACTCATTCCGTCTCGTGTTTGTTTTTGTCTGGTTTTTGCTCTTTTCATGTGATTCTTGTAATATCCGTACCTACACATCATAAAAGACAAAATATACAATATACAAGCATGATATATTTTTCATCTTTTAGGGTCATTTTTGGAACAAACGGATATATGATTTCTCACATATCAATCCTCTTCACAGCATGAAGATGGGAGGTCTTTGGAGTCACTTGAAACCTAGAACAAGCACTGACTGCAAACATAATATCAGGCCTAGAAGCAGTCAAGTACATTAAAGAGCCAATTATGGATCTTTAAAGGTGTACATCAACATCAGCAGCTTCCTCATCCTTGACCAAAGGCTTCTAGGTCTTAATTGGTGTACTAGCAGTCTTCACACTGGCAAAATCAAACTTCTTCAGGATTTCTGCAACATACTTATCCTAACTTATGAAAATACCATCTTCTTTCTGCTTGACCTATAATCCAAGAAAGAAGGTGAGCTCTCCCATGGAACTCATCTGAAATCTGCTCTTCATCAATGCTTCAAACTCATCACACCAAGACTTCTTTGTAGAACCAAAAATAATATCATCCACATATACTTGTACCAGCATGATATCCTTCTTGTCCTTCTTGATGAAAAGAGTCTTGTCTATGGTTCCTCTTCTGTATCCATTCTTCAACAAGAAAGTAGATAAAGTAGCATACCAAGCTCTAGGAGCTTGGTGTAAACCATATAGAGCTTTCACAACTTTGTAGACCTTCTTAGGATACTTAGGATCTACAAAACCTGGAGGTTGAGACACATACACCTCCTCATCAATTGTGCCATACAGGAAGGCACTCTTCACATCCATCTGATAGACTATGAATCCCATATAAGAAGCAAAGGCCAAAAAGATCTTGATGGCTTCAATCCTAGCTACAGGAGCAAAAACCTCATCATAGTCTATCCCCTCCTCCTATCTATATCACAAGGCAACTAATCTTGCTTTATTTCTCACTACAAAACCTCTTTCATCCTTTTTATTCCTGTAAACCCATTTAGTTCCAATTGCTCTCTTTCCATTAGGCAAATCTACAAGAATCCATACCTTTTGAATCTTGAATTGCAACAGTTCTTCTTGTATAGCATCAACCTAACTTCATCTTCAAGGGCTTCAGATATCTTCTTGGGTTCAATTTGAGATATGAAGCAAGCAAATAAACAATGCTGGAAATCCTTGTGATTATTTCTTCTATACTTTTGAATATAACTTACAAAAGCATAGGCTCTAGAACTTTTGTTTACTTTGCTCCTTGTTTGAATCTAGAACTTTTGGGGCACTTTTGCTCCTTGTTCTTGAACTGCTGATTTTTGGATCTCCAAAATTAGAAGTCGAAAGATGAAATATAGTTAATCCTTTGAGTGGGGATAGACTACATTCACAATAGTTTCTAACTTTATGAAAGTCAGCACTACACCCCTCATCACATAAGATGCATTGGTAAAAATATCCATTAGTAGTATTATAATAATTCCCTCAAGACAGGTATTCAGAATCATCTTGGACAGTATTGGTTTAGATCAGTACAGGATAGTCCACATAAGGAACTGTGCATTACTAACTGGTGTGCTGCAGTATTAACATGTTTTTTACTTCTAGCTTTAGCAGCTCCTGCCTGAAGAAGCAAATCCTTATTATCTTGGCAAAAAAACTCCTTCCTGAGAGCTTCATGTTGCATCATTAGCAACCCGTACTTGTCCTTTAAGTCTTCAAGCACATCCGAAAATACTTTGATCCTCCTAATCTGCTGCTTCTTCATGTCCTTTAAATCATGATGTTTTGTTAGGTTTCTTCAAACACTGCATTCATGTCTTTGAGGTTTTTACTGTTGAAGTATAAGAAGACCATATTGGCATTTACAAAGTATCCTGAGCATAATTCAACTTCTATTCAGAATTACCTGCATCAATAAATATCTTCTATACCTACATTGTGTAATTATCTTCTTTTTGGATCCTGGCATGTTTTGTTAGCTTGATTCTCTGATCTCACAGGTTGATAATTCATTGAATCAGTTAATAATCAAAGATCAAAGCACCAAGTTGGTCCTTTTCCCTGCAACATTTGGTTTATTTTCTAAAAAGGTTATATGCAAGGTTTTCTTCAACTCTCTTGCTTTCTAAATTGTATACCCTAAAAGCCTTGCTTTATAGAGGAATAACCCTACTTAAAAACCCTTCATCTTAATTTCCCACAAATTGCCTAGGTGGTCAATGTATTCAAGATTGTCACATGGCACCCAAAAGGTCTTAATGAGCTATTATTGAAATTTTTACCAGTTATACAGTTCATAATGGTTCATATTTATGAGGCTTGGGTCATAATACCCATTAAGGACATAACAAGCATACAAACAGCTTACAGCCAAAAGTGTTAGGTAAAAATGAATCTCTGCTATCATAGTTTCTAGCAGCCTCAATAAGGGTCATGTTCATTCTTTTTTATACAACTTCCATTTTTGGTTATGGAGTTACTGGCAATTACTGTATTCCCCCTTGTTTCACCTTTTGACTCCACAAAATTTAATAAAATCTCTGTTCTTAAATTTTGTACCATTATCACGACTAATAATTTAACTTTTTGATTGAATTGGTTCTCAAGTTTGTCTTATATAAAGTCCTTAAAGTGAATCCTACTAGTTTCATACCTAAGTTCTTAAAAAGAACACCCAAATAAACCTGCTGAAATCATCATGGAAAAACAGCAATAAATCTATGGTTAAAGAACTAACAGAAAATGGTCCAAATAAATCCCAAATGCATAGATGAATGGATGACAAATAGAGTCCTCACTGATTTGGCCTTCAGGAGGCCTTGTGTTGCTATTCCTTTCTGAAAAGCAACACAAGTGTGGTCATAAATTTTGAAAAATAATTGAAAGGTAAACCTCTTACAAGTTTCCCTTCACAAGTTTGTTTTAAGTTTTAAAGTTAACATGACCCCAACCTCCTATGCCATGTTAGATTCATCAATAGTGGATCCTTTTGCAATTAAAAAGCTAAACCGTTCCAGAAGGAACAATGTTCACTAGATGAAACTGTACGTTATTGTTATTGTCTTGGTGGATTCTAAAGTAAGACTTGATTTTCATCAGTAACTTAAATCTAGAGACAAAACAATACATTCAGGAAGTCAGTGAAAAGAACCTGTTCTTTTTGTCACACATCTGTGACACAGAACAGGAGATTGAAGTGATGTAGTTCTTTCTCGCAAATCACACATCCTCAAATCTACTTTCCTGTTTATATTTTACCTTTATTAGTTATTGTAACCTTTACTATACCCTCCAAAACAACAGCCACCATTAAAAAATCATATATTCATGCAATTAATGCCTTGGTTTCCGTCCCATGTGACAGAACATCACACAACAATCCCTTTGTTCTGTAAAGCTCTTTGTGGATAATCCTCTATGTCTGAGCCTGAACTGTTGCAAGCCATCAAAGCATAGTTCTCTTGTTCATCTTTTGAGTGACTGGTCCAATCAACACCTTCTCCATCAAGAGTCACCAAAGCTTTAGAGTCCTCTTGTTTACCAGATCTTCTCCTATTTTCTTTATCCTTATTCCCAGTGTTCTAAAGAATTATCTCCTACCTACTACTTCTTTCCCCTTGATCTGCAACATCTCCTAGCCAAGATGCCCCCTGTCTTGTGACAACTATAGCACTCAACTTTGTTTTTATCAAAACCAACCGGTTCTTTGGCATCAAATTGTAGCTTTCTACCTGTCTTTTTGTAGAACTTCTTCATTCTCATGGAAATCATGGCTACCTGCCATTTAAGCCATATCTACCTAAATCAACAACCTCATCAACAGCTGTTCCAGACCTCATTGAAACTAATTGTGGACAACTGTATTGATTTGCAAGTAAGGATATATGAAGTATGTTCATATTTGTGATTATGACCAGATAGAGTTAGAAACACCATAAAGCGGTACTAACATCATTAATACTTTAATACAGCTAGTGGATCTCCTAAAACAATGCACACACTTCCGTGTGCTAGACGGATGATGCAGTAGAGCCTATTAACATCAAAGACTCAAATGACTCTAAGATTATTATATTACAGATCATCAAAAAAAACTTAAGGCATCCCACTCCCTGGCTTGAGTCCTCATTATTAAAAGAAACTTGAGACCAGGCAGAAGGTAGAGGACGCTAAGAATTTCTTAATTGCGAACATCGTTGATCTGCCTACACCATGATCTCTAGGTTGGACTCAGAAGACTTTGAAAACCTGTCACAACCTTTAGTAGCCCTTCTGAGTTTGATACAGAGAAAGCCTTCAAATTGTAGCTTTAGAATAATATTCAGCATTTCTTTTGATTCATCATATCCACCAAATCTAGATTTGATGAGCTTCCCACAATCTCGATAGCATCAGTCATTTTATGAAATTAAGCAAGATGAATCTTCTGTAAAGCCATAAGCAAAGTGGTCCCTAGCTTTTCCTTTCTCTTTTTTCCTGCTAAAATTTCTTCTGCAGTCTTGGGAGGCAGAACCTTTATTAAACCATTTGTATCAGTTGAGACACTCACTCCATTTCCTCTTTGAATAACTTCCCAGATAGGATAGTCTGTATGGGCCAAATAATGTTCCATTTTCATGGCCCATATATCATATTCTCCCCTTCTTGAGAATAGAAGTTAAAATGGATGAAAACAGCATTGAAGGAGTTTGTTGTGTTGGTGTTTGTGATGGTGGTGGTGGTGGTGGTAGAATATCATCCTCTGATCCAGCCATTAAATAGATTTATAAGATAGAGGTTTATATAACTGTTTTTTGTTCCTCTTACTCAGAGTTTTCCTCTACATGCCCAGAAACCAAATAGTGGAAACCTAAAGATCGTGTAAAACTCCAGGTTGTTTAGACCTATATCAAGGATAATATCAATGTTCATTAAGTTAATAAATAAAACAAAGCGGAATAAAACAAAGATATTCAATTAACGAGGTTTCGCCAAAATCACCACAACCCAATATTATTAGACGAAGATAATACGTTACCATCAATGAACTGTAACAGGGATTCAAGAAAACCTAGATTAACTTGGAGCTACACCAACTTAAAGACGTCTACAAACACTAACACTGTGTACAACACACTTTTCTGTAGGTCACACTAATGAACCAGAATATCTCTTTATTAGTACTAGAGTATCTATGATTTACAAGGAAACATAATAAACAACAATAAGGAAACTAAATCTTTTAACTTTATCTTTATTATTCAACATGAGCATATCTTTTTAGTAGCTTCTGATAGTCTTCCATCTTTTGTAGAATAGTACTCCCCACAAGCTAAAGAATCTCTTATTGTCATTTAGGTCCTTTGTTCCTTTTAAACCTTTTGATTCCATCTTACTTCATTCGTGTTTGTCTTATCAGACTAAAATAATCTCCCAACAGGATGGATTAAGGATGGAGTGGATGTTTTGTAATGAAAGTGGGCAGTCCTTTTGAAAATCCTAGTGTTTCCCATCAACAAGAACACAAGTTTTCTTTATTTGTCATATGGGATTTCCTTTCAGATTCCAACCCTCCCAGATCTTTTATAGAATCTTTTCTGATTTTCAAGCAGAGCTCTTTCATGATACTCAGCATTCAAATCAGCCATAAATTCATTGTTGGTCCTCTGATCCTCTTCAACATCTGAGTCACTATCCTGAAATGGTGTGTTAGAAATCAAGGCTTTTGAGCTTGAGGCCTGAATTGAAAATCTTTGTGTCTCTGACTCATAGATTTGATTAATCAGACCTTCCTCAAAAAATACTAGCCATAAAGAGTATCCATAGAACTATCATTTTTAATGAAATTATTTTCCCTCTGAGTTTGATTCATGCTCAGCCATTTTTTTGGCAGGCTATTAACAAACGTGGCATTGACTTCTGCTTGAGGAATGGTAACACCATTATTTTCAAGGTCATTTAACAAACATTTTAGCCTTGTGAACGTTCCCATTACTTTTTCACGCCCAAACGATTTAAAATCATTAAACTTAAAGTCTTAAAAGTGGCCTGCAATCTTAGTAACTCTTGTATCAGTATTGGACCCTCATGAGCTAGGAAGAAGACATTCCACATTTCTTTAGCAGTTTTGCACTTTATGACAATTTCAAAACATCAACTGGTTAAACAAGATATAATGATACTTTGTTTTAAATTGGTTTATCTTGATTAGCAAGACGACTCTCAGCATTTGACCATTGATTTTGACGTTTGGGTAAGGGATTTTCAGTAGTGGACAAACTTGACATAGGTACAAATGGTCCATCTTCTAGAGTTTTCAGAAGGTAAGGTTCAAGTCCATCAAGGAATACCAGGAACCTAACTTTCCAACTCGTGAAATCCTCTTTGTCAAAAGCAGGAACATTTGTGACATGAGACCCTCCTCTTGAATCAAGCAGTTGAGGTAGGTTCTCATCAACAACACTTTGAGCTACATTTGTCGTAGTTGTGGTGTTGATAGGGTCAGTAGTTGTAGGCATCGTGTCAACCCTATTAGCATTAGGGCTACCCGGATTGCCAGAACTTGCACCAAAAGGTGGTGGGATAGGTGGTATAGCTCCAGACATGATTGGATCTTGATTTGTTTAAAACAAAGAACAGTTTCTAAAAGGTTTTATAAATCAACACTGCTCTGATACCAATTGAAAGTCCCAATTAACACGTCTATAAGGAATATAACACTTATCTAATGTAAATAACACAAGTAATAACTTTTCAATCGTGTAATGCTTTATTGATTAAGAATCAAAGTATTACAATGTGTTATGGATCGCACAAGTTGAATGACAATGTGTGCTTACCCTCTGAACAAGTAAACTAGATAGAGTATCAAGTTTACAAGCGAACTTATATAGCCAGCTGATAGGATCAGAGGTCTACTGTGTAAGTTCGACAAAGGAGTAAATGCCTATAATAACAACAACAATAAAAGCGATAGCATTTACTCCTTACAACATTCTCTATTTATACTAATATGAGGTTGCTTAGTGGGGTAGTTGCAACGTGTCAAGAAACTAGTGGAGGACGTACGAGGTATTTAATGCACGTCCATTCTTGGAAACTACCCGCCCATACTTTAGTAAATAGTTCTGCCAACTGTTCACTACTTTTACCGACTTTGTACTTGGTACATGCTTTAACTTAAACCAATGTTTTTCCCGCCATAAACACTTGTTAAGATTCTCGCCTTCTTTAGAGAACAATCATTAAGCTCAGCTTGTTCTTCTTTAGAGAACAATCATTAAGCTCAGCTTGTTCTTCTTCAGATGGTAATAGGATAGTCAGAGTATTGCCACCTCTGACTCCCCTTAAAACCTCAGCGTATTCCTTCTACATACTATCCATCCCAGTTGACGAGTATATCTTCAAGTAATCTTCGACTTCCTTGACAATGTCTTTGACTTGAATACGTCCGATGTTGCTCTCTGAGTCCTTTCACTGCCAGTTGATGCTTTGCACTCAACTGGTCTTCTTTACCTTTGAGTCCACTACTCAAAGGTTCTCCAATACTTAGCCTAATTTCTGTTTAAATCTTGGCAAGGATCATTGGGCTCTGAATAAGCCCAACACATCCTTTTCTAGAAAAAGGCATATTAATCCATTACAGGACCCAACTATCGAAAGAGCTCGAGGTTGAGTTCGTTGCAAAGGATTTTCAAGCTCTAACACATTACCAACAGATTTATCAAACATCAAATCAGAAAGTGGGTAGCTGTTAAGATTGTTTCTTTGTATATGAGTGATGATAATAAGTCTATGATGTTCATATTGAGTGTTGGTACTAGATAAACTATAATGTCTTTTGATAAAATATTGGTCAGATATTAAAGAGTACCATGATTCGCAAACCGACTTACATCGTAACAGCGAGATAACCGGAAGCTTCAACATAATTCCCATGATGATTTCGATTGGAAGAAGAGGAATAATTTTCTTTGATTTTTTCTTATCACCCATTTTTGTTTCTAGGGTTCTTGGTTTTTTCTAGGGTTCCTTGGTTGATCGACTGAATTTGAGGAAAATTAAATATGAGAGATATTTATGATTATACCCTTCATGTTTTCTTCATTTGCTTTTTTGATTTAATAACTCGGCATCATGAGCAGGCTATTTTAAAAGGGATTGGGGGTATAAAAAAAACCCGCCCGACTCGGACCCAAACCCAACGCATTTAAGCCTGTTTGAGTTGCGGTCATGTTGAAAATGTTTGACATGTTTCAACAACCCTCACGTGATATCCTCTTTTGTCTCCTAAATAAAGAGAATTCTAATCAGAGTAAATGCGATCTCTTCAATATTAAATTTTACATTTAAGAAGAGCATTTTCTCGGTCAACTCATCATTGTCACTTATCCAACAGAGACTCCAAAAATGCGGAAATTATTTGGTTTCTAATTCAGCTATTCATATGTAACAGCCATCGTCATTTCTCTATTTTCAAAAATGCAGAAAAAAATATCATCTCTATAGCATATTCTTCCTCAAAAAAATTCATCTCTAACCATTTACTCCAAAAACTCAATCTCCAAAGTTTCTTACACTAGCTTCATTCATCTTATACACTAGTTTAAGTAACATACATTATTATTCTAGTGAAATATTATGTAATAACTTAAGATCAATATAAGAGGCTAATATTATGATGAAAAAAAAATATTAAAATGATTATTTTAACTTTTTGAAAGATGAATAGCCTAGCTTCGTATTCGGAGTATGTTTCATCTCCTCCAAAATGTTTCTCCATATATGGAGTAAATGTTGGAGACGGTCTTAGTTTTTTTTCATTTTCGTCCATTGTTTGGAGAGAAAGTTGTAGACACTTTCACTTTTAATCTCCCCCATTTCCTTCTTTTCCCTCTTTTAAAAAACTTTGAAAATACGTGTTTTTCTAAGCTTCCTTTTCTTTTCTCTTTATAATCAAACTCGAGAACGCAACATAAGCTGCTCGTGAGCTGGTCGATATTGAGTTGGTAGATGCTTGAACCGGGTTTATTTAAGGCTCATTTAATGAAAGAATATGAGCCTGAGCTTTATACATAAAACTTGATTATGTTTACGAGCCTATACAAGCATAAAAAGTAGAGTTAATTGCATAAATGGTCCCTGTGGTCTGTCGGGTTTAACGAAAAAGGTCCCTAAAGTTTTTTTTTCCCGGAT
>BQNB010211112.1:0-10222 GCA_026074375.1 Tanacetum coccineum
TTTATGCCTTTATTATGCTTTGATATGACACCATGATTATGACGTTTCGGCCTCCTTTCCGGAGTGGGTCGTTACAATACCACCATTCCATATATAATTGGAAAACATACATGATTGGTCAGATACAAAATGATCACAACGATTAGGTTACAAGATAAAAGAATATATACAACCTAAAGCCATACTAGCTGGAGTTACCCGTAATACTTAGTAGGCTGTACAAAATAACTAGCCATAACATGATCTAGAGACTGCTACCAGCCTCCTCTGGTGCATCTGGCTGTGAAGGACCTTTGGTGGGTCCCTGCTATCTCTTGAACTCTGTCACCTGAGTCTGAAGTCTCTTCAGCAGCTTTAGTGCCTCTATGAGCTGCTTCTGTCTCCTGCGGTCTGCCGCCAACATCTCTGTAATCGCCGCCTATCTCCTGCGGTCTGCTGCCTGTAGCTCTGTAATCACTACCTGTTGTGTTACCACCTGAGTATGTAACGACATAACCTCTGGACACGCAAGGTCACTCGCATCCATAGATCGTCCCCAAGCCTCTCGAGACATCTTGGCCTCAGCCTCCATGAGCCTAGTAGTACGAGCATGTGCACGCCTATCCCTATACAGTATGTTGAGCTGACCAGCCATCAGCTGTCGCTCAGACTGCTCATCATCCAACCTCGTATAGATCTCGTCTGTGTCTTGCCTAACCCTATTAGTAAACTCTGTCATCTGTCAACCCAACTCTGTGTCATTCGTTGCTGGTGCCCCTGGCATGTCTACCAGCATCTCATCCTAATTGTCGGTGATCCCATAACCGACATCTCTCTTTAGATCCCGCATAATCTCCCTGTCTATGGTAGCAACAAAACCATAGTCTGTCGTAAGACCTCTAGTCGGTCTAGCAGCAGCAGCAGATGAGCTCTCTCCAACCTCGTACCTAGGACCAAGAGCGATGCCTAACCTCTTCCAAGGTGGTAAGGTAACCTCGGGTCTGTCTGCTCTACGGTCAGTAGAGAGTAAATGCAAAGGTGGTGTCCTTGATGATGGTGCATCTGGTCTAGTGTGGGAGAGTATGATGGGTGGTGGTAATTGTAGTGAATGGGAAGTAGATGCAGCCTCAGCTCTCAGCCGGATCATGGCAGCTCGATAGCCCAATGGACGGATAGGACTAGCAGGAGGTGATGGAGATATCACAGGTACTGGTGATGATACTGGTAGTGGTGGTGAGGGAATTTGAGGTAGTGGTGATGACCATTGGGAAAGTGGTGATGGTGGTGGAGTAGGTATAGCAAGGAGTCTGACAACCTCCATATCAGTCCAAAATGGTGTAGGTGGCTCATCTCGGATCGATATCCTAGCAGTAACCCGGTATGCAGGATGTGGTGGTGAGGCCGCACACTCGTCGGTCTCAAACGGATCACTCTCCTCAGCAGATGAGGCCTGATCAACAGCTGGTAAAGAACCAGCTGTAGAGTCGGCAGGAGCTGGGTGCTCCTCCTCCTCCTCATCCTCCTCAATATCAACATCCTCATCATCGGATGACTCATCCTCATCATCGCCAACGTCTCCTCCGTCGACAGGATAATCGGCAGGATCCTCCTCAGGGTCCTCATCATCATCCTCCTCCGGATCCTCCTCAAGATCTGACTCAGGAACATTACCTGGTGAATCAGCAGTAGGTGAGACAGCAGCAAGTAGTGGCTGCTCCTCAGCTGGAAGTATCTCATCCTCTAGTGGCATGAACTCCGGGTATACAGGCTCTGGAATAAACTTTGGTGAAGGTGGGTACTCAGGACCCAACACATAATCAGGAGATGGCGGGGCCTGAAAAGCAGCTACCATATAGGCATATGGGTCCTCTGGCATCACGGGTGGTCCATCGACTCCCGGTGATCCGATATCTGGCAAATCCACAAATGGCTGGACACAGTAGTGTATGTAACCGTGGAATCCTCAGAATCTGACATGCCTGTATCTGAAAATCAAAAATAGCTTATTTTAGTATTTAATATAAGACTTTTATAGTAATATACATTTATACCATAACATGTATATCAATCCTAAGTGCATTTAGTCTTAACCAACTAATGCAACAAGTAGTGTATGTATATATGTCCCGTGAATGTATAAATGCAATGTTTGAAAACGGTTATAGTCCAGCAAAAACATTTGACCATGTTCTCTATAACCTTGGCTCTTGATACCAATCTGTAACACCCCCAAATTGGGTCGCAGCAGAATATGGGTTGGGGGTGGTACTTCATAGATCAATAACACAAGATATATATAAGAACGACCATTAAAATCCGTTTAAAACTGATACATTGGATTTAACAAATTGTTTGTTACAAAAGCCCGAAGCTTTACTTGTTCACTTGTTTAAAATAAAAATATTTCTAGCCCATAACAGATATACAAAATGTAATGCGACAAAATCTTTAATGCATGACATCCAAATCAAAACCACCAATGTATCCCTTGCACCTCGTGCATTGATCTCCTGAAAAACATTGCTTAAAACGTCAACATATTGTTGAGTGAATTCATAGGTTTATAAAATGTATAATGTAGGACCGCAAGATTTCCCCATGATAATGCAACAGATGCAAACATCATAAAATGTAATTACGTTTCCCTAAGCTCATGACACTGAAGCTCGACATGTATGAAATGCAATATAAATTGCCAACATTGCCCGTGTTGATGTTCTAACCCGCAACATCCTATGTCCGACATGGTATACGTTCGTTTGTCCAATGATAGCTAATCACCCGAACGGGGATGTCAATCCCAATAGATCTATTCATATCATTTGCGCTTACAATCCTAGCAATTGACAGTTCATGATTATGGGCTCAGACAGGGTTATCGCTACTTAGGCAAACACGTAATCGTAAATGTGAAATGTCTGCTTGCGTCTAATTGTAAAATATGCATATGTTTCTCCCCTAAAAACTTGTAAATCATTAAAATGTAAAACGTGGGGCTATGAACTCAACTTGAGTTAATGATAATCCAAATACAACAGAAAATGCGTCACGGAAATGACGGAATGCAACCTAATTAAACGAAGGTCGTATAATTACTAAGCACATTGATTAACTAATGCCAGATATAATTCTATATAGTTACATCACCATCTAATCGTGTTTGTGAAATTATATTTATAAAGTTAAAATGTTTATAAATATCTCAATAGCAAAAACGACGCGATTTCTTCGTTTTAAGCCCGTTTCTTCAGTTTCTTATGTCCACGCTTTCGTATTAAGACGAGTTATCAAAAGTAAATCCTAAGTATACGGGGACATTAAAAGAAGGCAATTAAAGTAAAAACACGAAAACGGGAATGGGATTCTAAACCCGTTCTTTAAAAAAACAAATTCTACAATTTTGACCCTACGAATGCAAATCTAATTTTCCTAGGTCCTAAATGATAAAAGAAAATTTAAAAAAAAAGAATTTTATTTTTTATGATTTAAAAACAGTATTAAAAAGAAAAATTAATTAAAAATAATAAATAAAATGGGAAAAATCTGAAAAATTCATGAAAAGTAGTTTGAAGATTGATGGTTCTATGAAAAATAAAATCTTTGAGAAACAGCTTAAAAATAAGCAGCAAATAAGCAAAATTGTGGCTGAAAGGCAAAAGGGTGAAAAGGGGTTAAAAGGAAAATAGGGTAAACTTGTAAATGAAAAAGACCCCAGGGCAGTTGGTTGTGTGTGGTGTGTGAGAGGTGTTGGCTATAGAAGGGGGAGGTCATGGGTTCGACCCCCATGCCTTCCCTTTTTGAAAACATTTTTTTTGAAAACTTTTTACAAAAACTTAATAAGGACATAAAAATAAGCATTTTTCTTAACTACAACTTTTTATGAAAATTAAAAATAAGCTGGAAAAAAGCACATTAAAAACAGACAGATTGCTATAAAACACTAAGGCACTAAAAGGGCTTAAGCTGTTAGGCAATTTAGGCTAAATAAGCAAAGGCAATGACAAAATAAGCTGAGACAAATACACACCTACTCCTAATAAGCTCTGGGGAACAAAAAGAAGCTAACAAATTAAGCCATAAGCTGAGAAAATCAAATAAGCATTTTGCATAGAAAACTGTCAATCTAACAGCCTATAGGGGCACCTTTAAGCTAATTTTTAAGCCCTAAGATGGAACCTTATGGGCTTAAGGCTTATATGAGCTTAAAGCTTATCCAAGGGGCTTTCTAAATCAACAACTAGAAAAAGGTTTGAAACTCAAGCAAGCTACAAAAAGGGCTTATGAAAAGAGCTGGTTCAGACATCATAATTTTAGATGACCGTAATATGACGTGTGGTGATGAACAAAAATAGCTAAACCCTTGTTTAGAAACTAAACATTAACTTGCAAGACTTGAAAACCCTAGATTCCAAAGAAACCATAATCTTGCTTTTCCTTTGTATGACACTTGTAAACCTTAAACCAAATCTTCAAATCACCTTAGGTTATCTTAGATATCATATAGGAATGTGTGTAAATGTTGTAAATAAAATTTTGTATGGATTTGGTATGTTATTGAGTTGAGCCGTGGGTTGGAGGAGGAAAAGAGAGAAAAGATAGTTTTTTTCACTATGAAAATGATAAGTGTATGTTATCTTTTCTAGTGCAAGACTCATATGATACAAGGACTAGTCAAATGTGGTATAAGAAGTCCAAGACAAGATGAGTGATTTAGGGAAGTCTTTTTATGGTACAAGGTATGTGAAGTACCTTGTAAAAGTATTAAGGAATTTATTAGTTAGGTGACTGTACAATGCAAGTTGGAAGAAAATTAGATATTTCTTTGATCTTTTCCTATCAAATCCGTTATAGTTGCATATGTAATGAATATATTTTTTGTATATTTAGTATTTGGGTATAAATCGTGGATATTTATTGAAGCGTAGAAAAGTTTTGGTGGTTCCGGGTATGCCTAAACGTATTTTATCGCGAAACGTAAACACTTTACGCAACCAATAAAATTAAAATGAACAAAGTTAATAATTATCCTCAAAATAATTACTTAACACTTTTTTGATTTAAACATTTAATTGTTTAATGCCCGTTTACATTGAATGATTATTTTTAGCTTACGCGATTTAACTTAACGATTACGATTTAAAGCAAACGCGTACAATACTAAAAATACATAGTGAATTTATTGACGTCGTAAATGACCCTAAAACATGGGGTGTTATAAAAACCCATTTTTGGACCAACCAGAACACCTCGAGAAGTTTGACTAGGCTTCTTCACAGTCTTCTTCTCACCAGCACATGTATACTTCAGAAATTCTTCATGAATATGTCTAAAAACCTTACAAGACGAAAACCTAGGAGGTTTCCACTCATACTCAACACATACATTACATGTGTAATGGCCCTCCCTAGTAATTTTAGGCATAGCCACAACAATGATATCGTTCAACTCCACATCAGCTCAAAGCTTAATCATAACTCTAGCATAGCTTGACCTACCCCAAGATTACATGCACATATCAAATGTATAAGAGTCAAGCATGAGAGGAGTACCTAGTTTAGTAGCAATGGCACTCAAGCCATTCTTACTAAAGGCCGTAACAGGTACATCATGGAGTTTAACCCAAACTGGAATGGTACTAACATCTTCCTTCAATAGGTTCTCATCTGGATGCCATTTCTTCAGGATAAGTAGGTTATTCTGGATAAACCATGGACCATTCTTAAGCATAGCATCTAATCCATCCATGGAGCTAAATTGAAAGGAGAATAATCTAGTAGACGAGCTGAACATTGAGTGAACAAGCCCGTATTTACCCTAAGTATTCCTAACATAGTTAGCAACAACAGGGTATGCCACCTTCCTTCCCAAGAAAAAACCATAAGCTGTATTAGTAATCGTTCACTAATAGCCTGAATAGAATCCACCGGAACAACCACATCAATCCCATTACCCCCGGGTGTAAACAAAGTATGAACATTCACTTTCTTCCCACTTGGTTTACCAGTTATATTAGCATACGAAGACTTACCAGGGGCATTACCAGCCGTAGTAACCAGCGTAGATAATGGTGGAAAAGATTCTGGAACTGTAGTATCTTCCAAAGAATTTTGCTTCTCCTTCACAACTTTCTTAGTAGTCACATTAATAAGCATACCAACCTCAACTAACTTATCCGCCATCAAACCTTGCTTTTCCTTCACACCCCTCCCAACCCCACTTCCCTTTTGACTTAAAAACCCTCGCATATACACAATGAGTAGTATAAAAAAAACTAGAAGAACATACGTCTAATCTGTAATTACGAAAACCCTAGGTATCTAAGTTTGGAATCAAGAGCACAAAGAACAACACAAATTGATGTAATAAATTCAAGTCGGTTGGACTATAAAAACGACGTAAAGGTATCAACTTTCGCACAAGCATAAAGGAAAATGAATCTTGATTAATATTATAATGAAGATAATGGATTAGTTAGTTAAATACACCGTCTAATTAAACAATGAATAGCTTCAGAAACCAAGAATAAAAAGAGACGAAATCCTACTTATATAGAATGATCAAAGACAAACCTAAACCCTAAAACAAGATCTGTAACGTTGATAACTTAGATTAGAACACGTGTTATAATCAAGAATCAAATAGAACGTATCTGATTAGGATTAATAGGAGTAGATTAGATCGAGATAGGAAGGAATTTAGGGTATCGATTTTTTCTTTTTTCCACCAAAGCAGACGATCGGTTTTAGTAACAAGGTCATTTGGTATTGAAGGTTGCACGAGATATATACTTTGTTTAATTTATTTTTGTAAGGTTATATATACTAAAATATGGTTAGTAAATTAACAAAGGGATAAAGAATGATGGGAACCAAGTTTAATATCGAGAAATTCGATGAAGCTGGTGATTTCAGGTTATAAAGGATCAAGATGTGTGCTTAATTAATCCAACATAGATGTGAAGCAGCTCTGGAGGTTTTACCCGCGAATATGGAAGCTGAAGCGAAAGTTGAACTACACGAGAAATATCATAGTATCGTGATTTTGTGTTTAGGTAACAAGGTTCTGAGAGAGGTTACCGGGGACACAACTACAACGGGGGTTTAGATCAAGCTCATGATTTTGTACATGAGAAATTCCTTGGTCAACAAGTTTTATCTAAAGAAGTTGTATACATTCTACATGCCGGTTGGACAAAAGATTTCTTAGCATATAAATGAGTTCAACAAAATAGCCATACTAAATTCAAAGCAATCAAAGAAATGTTTTAGACGAAGGGGGATAATGTTGAAAGGGGTATACGTGAGGGAAGAACTTACCGTAAAGATTTGCATCAGTCGAGGGGAGAGTCAAGATCAAGGTCTCGAGGTGGAAGACTCAAGTTCTATATTTGTCAATCTAATGAGCACTTGAAGAGAAATTATCCGAAGAATAATCGCAAGAAGTCAATATGTTATGTAAAGAAAGATGATCAGCCAAGCTCTAATGGTTCGATCTGAGGTAATGATGGTGATGAGTGTAGAGGCTCTACTAGATTAGATTATGGATCAACATGACACCCATGTTAGATTTATTTTTTGATTTTCTAGAAAGCGATAGGGGTAGGGTACTGTTGGGTGACAATTAGGAGTGCAAGATCAAAGGTATTAGCAAGGTGAGGGTACAACTAAAAGATAGGTCAAGTTTTGTGTTACACAATGTCAGGTATATTCATGAATTGGAAAGAAACTTGATATCGCTTGGAACTCTTAAAAAAGATGGATATGTCATAATATTGCAGTCGGGTAAAGTCAAGGTTATTAATGGTTCCAGGGTTATTTTATTTGGAACCCGAAGAGTTTATTGTGTATACTCTTTGGATGGCCATGTTGTGGCAGGTGAGCTTAATGCTAGTTTTGAAAAAAAAGACACTCTTGTGCAGGTTTGGCATATAAGACTCAAACGTATCAGGGAGGTTGGACTACAAGTGCTAGAGAAGCATGAACTGTTTGGCAAGAAGAGTTTATGTAAGATTGAGTTTTGTGAGAATTCTGTTCTGGGAAAGTCACTTCAAGTCGGTTTCGATGAAGAAAGGAACACTACTCGGGGAGTGATAGACTATGTTCATTCAGATCTATGAGGTCCGTCTCAGGTGAAATCAATCAGGCCTTCTTCATAATTGTACTTGCCATACAGAGTAGCCAAGCAGACATTATTAATAGAGTTATTTGCCCTCTGAGTTTGATTCATGCTCAGCCATTTTCTTGGCAGGCTGTTAACAAACGTGGCATTGACTTCAGTTTGAGGAATAATAACACCATTGTTTTCAAGATCATTTAGCAATCATTTTAGCCTTGTGAAACTTCCATTTACTTTCTCACCTTCAAGTGATTTAAAAGAATTGAACTTGAGTCTCAAGGCAACAATCTTGGTATCTCTTGTATTAGATGGTCTCTCATGAGCTAAAATGAGATCATTCCACATCTCTTTTATAGTTTTGAACTTAATGACAGATTTCATAACATCATTTGGTAAGCAAGATATAATGATACTTTTTAATCTGTTATCTTGATTAGCAAGATGACTTTGAACATTTGACTATTGATTTTGACGTTTGGGCAAAGGATTATCAGAAGTAGACAAGCTTGACATAGGAACAAAAGGTCCATCTTCTAATGTTTTCAGAAGGTAAGGTTCAAGACCATCAAGGAATAGTAAGAACCTGACTTTCCAACTTGTGAAATCTTCTTTGTCAAAGGTAGGAACATTTTTGACATGAGACCCTCCTTTAGAATCAAGAAGTTAAGGGAGATTCTTATCAACAACATTTTGAGCTACATTGGTTGTAGTCATGGTGTTGGCGGTGTCATTTGTAGGCATAATGTCCACCCTATTAGTATTAGGGCTACCCGTATTGCCATAACTTATTCCAAGTGGTGGTGAGATAGGTGGTACGGTTCCAGACATGATTGGATCTTAATTTGTTTAAAACAAAGAACATTTTTTAAAAGGTTTTAGAAATCAACACTTCTCTGATACCAATTGAAAGTCCTAATTTACATGTCTATTCGGAATATAACACTTATCAAATGTAAATAACACAAGTAATAACTTTTCAATCGTGTAATGCTTTATTGATAAGAATTAAAGTATTACAATGTGCTATGGATCGCACAAGTTGAATGACAATGTAAGATCACCCTTTAAACAAATAAACTTGATGATGTATCAAGTTTACAAGCGAACTTATATAGACCATCTGATAGGATCAGCGAACTACTTTGTAAGTTCAACAAAGGAGTAAATGCATATGATAAATACAACAATAAAAGCGATAACATTTACTCCATACAACATTCTCTATTTATACTAATATAAGGTTGCGTCCTTAGTGAGGGTAGTTGCAACGCGTCAAGAATCTAGTGGAGGACGTACAAGGTATTTAATGCATGCCCATTCTTGGAAACATCCTGCCCATACTTTAGTGAACAGTTCTGCCAACTGTTCACTACTTTTACCAACTTCGTACTTGGTACAGGCTTTAACTCAAATAACCTTTTGTCCATCCTTAAAGTAATATTGAGTTTCGCGCCTAAACCTAGCTTAGAGAAAAGCTTAAGTTCAGCTTGTTCTTCTTCAAAGGGTAACAAGATAGTCAGAGTATTGCCACCTCTGACTCTCCTTAGAACCACATCGTATTCCTTCTACATACCAGCTCATATCCATCCCAGTTGACGAGTATGTCTTTAATTGGTCTTTGACTTCCTTGATGATGTTTGTAACTTGAATACATCTAAGGTTGCTCGCTAAGGCTATGCACTCAGCGAGTCCTTCAATACCGCTAAGTCTTGTACTCTATGGTTCTTTAACACTTTGCTTAATTTATGTTTAAATTTCAGCAGGGATCATTGGGCTCTGAATTGGCCCAACAATCTCCCCCTATTTGAATATAAATTAAGCTAAGTCAAAGTTTTAGTAAGTGAGCTGCAACTTCTTCTTACAGATAATTTTAATAGAGGGAAAATCAAAAATAACTTCATTATATTATTACATGTTTTGGCCCAAGCCATCTAAGTTGTCTTGTATAATTTTCCTAGCCTAATTAGCATCATCCCTATCTTCTATTGTCAGCTCCATCTTCTTGAAAAAATTTGCAGCCTCTGGAGTCCCCCTTAGAATTCCATTCTAAAGCCTGATCAGCTGAGGAGTTGTGGCTAAATGGAATTCTTTTTCTATTTGAAATGCCAGATCAAAGTTCCCATTATAG
>BQNB010211113.1:0-10222 GCA_026074375.1 Tanacetum coccineum
CCTTGGAAGTCTGTATTGGTGTTGCTATGGCCCATTCGTCATTGGTCCGGGTGTAAATAGTATTCGTAGGTCGGGTTCATGACCCGGGGTTGGACTATACGTCATCATCCGGACTATACAACGCTAAACCGTAAATGGGTATGAGGAAGAGGATGACGTTCGTGTCAAACGTTATAGAGATGTGACGGATAAGAAGAAGGTGTTGGTCCACCATTGACCCATAAAGATAAATCGGGTAGGACAAGGGTTGGTGTATTATGGAAATGTTGTGCGGGTGGTTCAACGTTTATGGGTTGTGAGTGAAATGTTAGTTTGAGAGGTTGTGATGATGACTCAAGGTTGACAAAAGTAAAATGTGTTGCTACTTCACAATAACAAACGAGTCGGTAAAAATCTCAATTTCACTGTAACCACTAGCCACCACGATCCGCAAACATTCATCCACCAACGTAGCACCACCGCCGTAGGTTTTTTAATAGCATAAATAGTGCTGCTATGATTGAAGATCCAAACGAGATGACGTGCGGTTGTTTGACGTCTAATAAGAAGTTTGTAATTACGCTTAAAGGTTGTTTGTTGATTAGTTTAATTTTGTGTATTTATGTTTGATTGACCTAATTGTGTGAGGTAAATTACGTGTGTTAAGGTTTTGGATATGTGGCTTCGTTTTAGGTTAGTTTTGTTGTTTTAATTAGGCATTTAGGTATTGCTATGTATGCTTGTTACTGATATTGATTAGACGTTGTATTAATAGGCTGTGTATTGAGGATGGATTTGGTCTTGTAGTTGAAATGAGCCGTACAATTGTTTCGGACACCGTAAAATAGTGTTACTGAATTTGATTTAATAGTATTATTATCTTTAGGATGAATATTAGGGGAAATTTAAGCTTGTGGTTGAAATGAGCTGTATGATTGTATGTAAAGTAAGTTACCGAAGCTGGTTGAATTGTGTATGACACATTACATTTTTTAATTACTTTTTGAGTGTTTATGTTATATGTATACTCTTTAACCATAGAACAATAGTTGCTCATGTTATGCGTTTTAGAAAAAAACAAAAAAAAGAAGAAAAGAATGGGGATAATGGATATGGTGTTGTTAGGCTATGTTTATTCATGATTCTTATCCAACTGGTTACAAGTACATAGCATTTAATGGGCATATTTAATTCACATAAGTACAAAGTGAATGCATGAACACCTACAGATCGGTTCAACATATGACTTCCCAATCTTTCTTTCAACCTTACCACATGGCACAAGCTTAATGAACATGCATATTTTCATTTAATTAGAATCGATTTTACAACTGAATGATAAGGTTTTGGATAATGTATATTATCTTTTATTTTTTTGAATAATAATTAGATTATTAATTTCAGTTTTCAGTTCTCTATAAAACTTGCTCAATATTGACATACACATTCTTATTTCTAATTTCTTAACCTTCTTATCTCTAAGAATGTGTATGTAACTATGTCAATATTGGGCTAATTTCTTAACCTTCTTACTTTTAGTTTATTAACCTTCTTAACTTCTTGTATTTGTAATTTTAAATTTATGCATCTATTTGTAATTTCGTTTGCTTCTCTTAATGGAGTGCGTATTTTATTTCAATTATAACATAATAATTTTTTTTATTAAAACAATCACTTTATAAAATTATATTTATAAAGTCAATACTTTATTTAATATATAATTTTATATGAAATTTTAAATAATTAAATTAAATTTAAAAGAAATAATATTACATGTTAGGTTGGGTTGTTGATAAATTATAAAAAAAGTATAGATTGATTGTAAGTATTGGTTGTATAGGTGGAAGAAAGAGAAAAAAATATTTAAATAAGAGATTGAGTTGTGAGAGGTTGTGAATAAACAGTCTTAATAACTCTTATCCCGAAATTAGAATTTTCTAATTTGTGTTTTAATTTTTATTGACATGACTAAATTTACTCAATTTTAAAGAACGATGGAGAAGTGGGAGAAGAGACCCACAAGGCAAGCAGGATGATGCAGAGATAGATGAGTCACAGAATGAAGAAATGAACAAGACAAAGTTTGGGGTCAGGATAGAAGGCAATGTGAAGAAAAGCGCGAGAAAAGGCATGAAGAATCGAGAACAAGACATAAAACAATTAGGGGGAGAAATGTTTGCACCTCAATTGTATAAGTCATGATAGGCTCGTTTTTTGTTTTACAATTGTAATAACACAAATCCGAAAAGGGCTGTTTGTGTTAGTTTGTTAGTTAATCCAACGATAGCAGTTATAGTTAGTTATGGTAGTTAGGAAATTAGTTAATTTCGGTTGTACCCTTTCTGAAGGGACATGATGGTTCGGTTGTACCTTTACCGAATAGACACGATGGTTCGCTGTGAACCTTATATAAACACAGCATATGTAAAACGTTTTAGAAATGTGTCCAATAATACAATATAAACACTTTTATGTTGTAGTTAATATAGAATCAGATTCTTGTATATCTTGTCAATTCGATCCTGTGGAAACCCCGCAACACCTGTGCAAAACACTCATCCACCAACGTAGCACCACCGCCGTAGGTTTTTTAATAGCATAAATAGTGCTCCTATGATTGAAGATCCAAACGAGAGGACGTGCGGTTGTTTGACGTCTAATAAGAAGTTTGTAATTACGCTTAAAGGTTGTTTGTTGATTAGTTTAATTTGTGTATTTATGTTTGATTGACCTAATTGTGTGAGGTAAATTACGTGTGTTAAGGTTTTGGATATGTGGCTTCGTTTTAGGTTAGTTTTGTTGTTTTAATTAGGCATTTAGGTATTTGCTGATGAGAGAGCTTATGTTACTGATATGATGTAGAGCGGAATGCACTTAACAGGCTGTGTATGAGGAAGGATTTTGGTCTTGTAGGAGGCGCGTGCGATTGCGGCGTGAAGCAATTGTTTCGGACACCGTAAAATAGTGTTACTGAATTTGATTTAATAGCATTAT
The DNA here is from genome assembly GCA_026074375.1 of Tanacetum coccineum. Classification (NCBI taxonomy): domain Eukaryota; kingdom Viridiplantae; phylum Streptophyta; class Magnoliopsida; order Asterales; family Asteraceae; genus Tanacetum; species Tanacetum coccineum. The sequence continues at coordinate 2,974 of BQNB010211113.1, forward strand.
TATCTTTAGGATGAATATTAGGGGAAATTTAAGCTTGTGGTTGAAATGAGCTGTATGATTGTATGTAAAGTAAGTTACCGAAGCTGGTTGAATTGTGTATGACACATTACATTTTTTAATTACTTTTTGAGTGTTTATGTTATATGTATACTCTTTAACGAGTATGGATATATGATTGTGTTTACGAGGGTGCGTTAGTTTCTGTTCGTATTTTTAGTTAACTGAGTTTGTAATGGGGGATACTCGATTATGCTTATGCTACTTTTCGCAAAACAAGTCTTGTCTCATTGTTACAAACATGTATGGCGCGTTTATTAGTTTACCAATGCTCTATGCTCATAGGGTGATATGTATCATGTATTTATAGCTAAATAAAACTCCTACTATGACATGTTATGATTTAGTAAAAAAAACTAAACGAAATTGAAAAAACAAACAGGTCTACTTACACAATAAGTAGATTTTGCTGATGAGAACCAATAAAAAGCCCAACTCTGGAATGTGAAACAGCTGTATGTTTGTTTTTTTTTGGAACGGCAATTTGTGGCTACATGGCCCCTAGCCCAGAAGGCGTAGCGAGCCCACACAACCAGGTTGGGTCCAGCCCAGAAGGCAATGGCACCCTTCCCTTTACACACGCGGGAGGAAACCCCTATCGCCCTAGACAAGACTCGAACATGAGACCTTGCATAGGAGGGTAAAACCTCCATACCATTGGACCAAATGCCCGTTGGTAACAAAACAATAAGAGTCGGTCTCCATTAAAAGCTTCTTACAAAACCATAGAACAATAGTTGCTCATGTTTATATAGTGAAAGTAGTTTATGCGTTTTAGAAAAAAAAAAAAGAAAAAAGAAGAAAATAATGGGGATAATGGATATGGTGTTGTTAGGCTACGTTTATTCATGATTCTTATCCAACTGGTTACAAGTACATAACATTTAATGGGCATATTTAATTCACATAAGTACAAAATGAATGCATGAACACCTACCGATCGGTTCAACATATGACTTCTCAATCTTTCTTCCAACCTTACCATATGACACAAGCTTAATGGACATGCATATTTCCATTTAATTAGAATGGATTTTACAACTGAATGATAAGATTTTGGATAATGTATATTATCTTTTATTTTTTTGAATAATAATTATATTATTGATTTCAGTTTTCAGTTCTCTATAAAACTTGCTCAATATTGACATACACATTCTTATTTCTAATTTCTTAACCTTCTTATCTCTAAGAATGTGTATGTAACTATGTCAATATTGGGCTAGTTTCTTAACCTTCTTACTTCTAGTTTATTAACCTTCTTAACTTCTTGTAATTTAAATTTATGCATCTATTTGTAATTTCGTTTGCTTCTCTTAATGGAGTGCGTATTTTATTTCAATTATAACATAAGAATTTTTTTTATTAAAACAATCACTTTATAAAATTATATTTATAAAGTCAATACTTTATTTAATATATAATTTTATATGAAATTTTAAATAATTAAATTAAATTTAAAAGAAATAATATTACATGTTAGGTTGGGTTGTTGATAAATTATAAAAAAAGTATAGATTGATTGTATGTATTGGTTGTATAGGTGGAAGAAAGAGAAAAAAATATTTAAATAAGAGATTGAGTTGTGAGAGGTTGTGAATAAACAGTCTTAATAACTCTTATCCCGAAATTAGAATTTTCTAATTTGTGTTTTAATTTTTATTGACATGACTAAATTTACTCAATTTTAAAGAACGATGATAGTTGGATTGAAAGGTTGTAAATCTAGTTTGTAAGTAATAAATTTGTAAGTAAATTGATATGACCTTGTTAAATGAAAATAGTTATTTAGCAACTTAACAATCTAGTTTTTTAACTAAGCTTTTTGATCTAACTATTATATTTGTTAATGACATATAAGTTTTAACTTTTATTATCTATATATTCTACTAGGGGTGTGCATTGTTTGGGTAATAACCGAGAACCAATACTGAACCCAAAATATTTAAACCGAACTTATAACTGAACCAAATTTGGCAAAATCGAATCTAACCGAACTAAAATTCGGTTTTCAGTTTGGATATGTTCTGGCAACATGAATTGAATTTGCAGTTTATAATTTTTTTTAAGACTAGGTAACATCAATCGCAACAAAATCACAACTTAATTCATCTCGTTACAAGCCTTGTTAGACATATTCAACTATAGGTTTTTGATTAATATCATAGCAGCTACCTATACTAAGAACTTGAAACATCCGCCAAGTTGTGATCATGGTAGTCTAATTTGTGCTGAAACGTCTTAGCACAAATGAGAAAATATCCAAAATTCAGTGCTCCGATTGCTGCTAACACTGAGTACACTATATCCAATCTGCCATTGTTTATGTCATCCATCAACCACCCTGTATTATTCCTAATCAAACTCGTGATCGCTGTGCTGACATAAAATCCAGATGCAATCAACAATGAAATCATAGCTGTGGATGTGTTGCGTAGCGATGTTGGGAATTCTTGATAGTAAAGAGAAACTTGCGCTGGAAAATGTAAAGCTTCGCCAATTCCTAAAACTGTTAAAGGTCCCACAAGCCACAAGGCTGAAAATGGAACAATTGTGGTTACGCCCGTCCTTGCGCCCATCAGATGATGAACTCGAGCAACATGTAGCCTTTGGACCTCAAGAAAGGCAGATGACACCATTGCCACTACATTTAGTACATGACCTGCTCCTATTTGCTGGAGGGAAGTTCGAGATATCGGCCAGTTTCATGCTAGCCACAATGGAAGATCAAACATCTAGGGATGGAAAGAGAAAAGCTAGAGGCGAATAGTATTGAAAATAAGTAAGATGCAGCAGGATCTTGAGTGGGTACTAAAAAGGTGTCTATCCATCGTTAGAGCTTGAGACGACCATGCCTTTTGACCATTAACATAATTCATCGCATACGTTAATGTTAGAATGTAAACTCAGAAATTGTTATAATTATTTAGGTGTTTGACTGCGTTACTTTTGACGTGCATTGAACTATATTCAGTTACAGCGATTAACTGTCAAGGTGAGTTTTCATAGCCCCTACTCTACTGTTTTAAATCATCTTTTGGGGTGAGAACATTGCTTATTTTAAACGTGTGAATACAAGTACAATTACTCATTACTGATTGGTCTAAGTCCCGATTTAACCCAAGTTGCTATTTGCCCGATTTATCATGAACCGTCAATCTTTGTGAGCGCGAATGTTATGGATAGATCTATCGGGATTGACAATCCCTGTTTGTCTTGGACTGACATTAGTCGAGCAAACACAGTTTCATTTGAATCAGATTACGGGTGTCCCGGGTTAGACACCTGCAAGGGCATTCATTTATTGTTGGTATATGTTAACGCTTCGGTGTCATGAGCTTAGACAATAGTAATGCAATTTATATGACTTTGTATCTGTTATATTGTCATATGTGGATGAAATCTTGTGATTCACAAACACTACATTTTCTGCTTAAACAAACCTATGAACTCACCAACTTTATGTTGACACTTTAGCAATGTTTTCTCAGGTATTAAGAATGAAGATGCTATTTGAAGTCTCATGCATTGCTGTCGTTTTCTGAAGATCACTTGTCCTATTTAAAACAATATTGTATTGTCTATTTTATGCTTCCGCTGAATGTTAAACGATTTATTATTTCCTAATTCAAGTGATCGATTTTCTTAAAACGTCTCATATAGAGGTCGTTCTGTATTGCTTAGAAGTATGATAATCATGAAGTCACACTCCCTCGGTTGCCATTATACTCTGATATTTTGGGGGTGTGACAGATTGGTATCAGAGCCCTGAGCTATAGAGAACTAGGTTGCATTAGGTAGCACTAGACTATAACTTAGATATTGACATGTTCATACATGGTGGAGGTGTTAGAGAATGGAGTGAAGAGGTTAACATCATTAGTGTCACACCCTGAAATAGTCGCCAAAAAGTAATTCGTTAGAAGACAATACTAAAGTTGCAAAATAGACCAACATCTATCTGTGATTGTGATCTATTGAGCCAACTTACAAAAATCAATATGTAATGAAACATGTTACCATGAGGGAAACAATACTGAAAAACACGATGACAGGGAAGGAGCCATAAAAGGAGTCGGAGATAATGGCTCCAGCAATCGGAAAGAAACTTAAGCATCCAAGGACCACATTGTTGACCTGAGTGGCATCAATACTCTTAACGTTGTACTTGGTGATGAGATACACAACCAGATTTCCTACCCACCCTCCTGATGACACTGTTAGACTAAATATACTTCCTGCATTATAACACTTGAGTTGTTAACAATTGTACAATACCATTTGTTTGTGTGATATCTATTATATATTTTTCGAAAGATTATAATATATGCTTTAGATTACTACAACAGTTTGGAGAGAAACAGAGAAAAAACCAATGATGAAGGGGAATGTAGTCCATCCTCCTCGGTTGGAATGTTTATTCAACGCAGTTGTTATGTCCGGTTTCATTCTCTAATCTCTATAGATGTCTGAATGAGAAGTGAGATCGGTCTCAAGTAGCCATTTATAGATAAAGACTTATGGCAACAGCCAATAAAACGACAAAAGTTTTAAACATGTGTGAAATACGGATTTGTTCATCATGGTAGGGTATGAGAGTCCTGTATATCCCACTACACAAAGTGTCCTCAATTATTTTGAAGTCACATTGTTGGTAAGTAACTCTGAAGCTCAATCTGGTTGTATCCCACTCAGATAAAACTCGATTGGGATCAACAGTAATGCTATAGCGATGGATGCATGGCGTAGCACTGAGATGGTCAGAACTTCATTACGCATAGCAAAGGCGTAGCACTGAGATGGTGCCGCTAGAAGGATTAGAAAATCATAATGCCAGTACTAAAAAGAAATAGTTCAATCTACACACTTTTTTGACTTTTATTTCTACACTTCTAAAAAGCTTGTAAATTTTTTATTAGTTTATTGTAACACTTAATAATGTAAAAATTAGTTACATTAATAAGCGTGGAAAAGAAAATATAAACAATTTTCAACACTTATAACTTTATCAAAAAAAATTCACACGTTTAAAGTGGAAGAACATAATATTTCTTCACGCTTCTTAATTTTCAAGATTAACTGTATCACCCAATTTCTCCACGCTTGAGGAAGTCGGGAGAAATTGAATGTTACAAATGATTTCAACGTCTTAAGTGTGGACATTTCGTAGATTTTTCCATACTTAAAAGTGTTTATTTATTTATTTATAATGAGATATATGGTTCTGTACACATGGGGTTAGGTCCAATGGATAGAAGCACGCTTCTTATGAGTGTCTTTAGGTGTTCCACTTCCTGTGCGTTACTGCATAGATTCCTTTATTAGTTTATCACAAGTTTCAGCACTCTTTATGATTTATGTTACAAGTTAAATCTAGTAATTTTCTTAGGGCGGCGGTCATTGATGTATCATACTATAAAATCTTTCTACTTATCCTCGTAATCACACGTGAAAAAATAATCGAAAAATAAGAATAAACTGAAATAATGAATGGAGACGTTGTCATATTTTGTATACATTATTATTCTAACAGCATAGGTAACAGCCCAATAATACACACGGTTCAGTCCAACAATAGATTAAACAACATGATCGGATAAAAATATATATGACATATTCCTTGTGTCATCTTGTGTAAAAACTAAAAACTTTAAGTGAGACACTACTACTAGTACTACCTAAGTTACTCGGCTGACTAGATTTCTTGATTTTGTGAAACGAAAAGTCATCATCTATAGTCAATTAGTCATTATCTAAATAGACAACATCAGCATAATTATTACTACGTATTAAGGTATGACGGGGTTAGTTGTATAACAACTTTTTCACAATTAGACACTTTTTCCTTTTTCAAGTTTTCATTGGAAAGTTTCTGCAATTTCTGAGACGCCTCCTCACTAACAAAAAAAAATATGTTTTAACAAGACTTACGCATAAAGTGGTCCTCTTCCTGGATGCCTTTGGCAAAAAGACCACATAGTTTAACTCGTTAACGGTGGTTGGACGTAACGTCTGAGTGTCATCTACAATGTAACAAACCTCGAGTTTAAGAGTGTACGTTTGCTTATCGTCTTATCGATATCAAATTTATCATGCAGAACGTCGATTAAATCGGTGTAACCTGTATCTTTGGCAACCAACAAAACATCAGTGTTATTGTGATTGAAAATCTATTTTTTTGGCTGACTGAACCCATGAACCATCATAAGCAACAAACAATTGAAACAACTCACCTACAAAGTATTTAAAAAAAACATATCGCGCACCTTCATTGTGATACTATCACGTGTGCGTCACCGTGTCGACGTATTACTAGTGGGATTTTCCCGTCATTGATAACGTTGATAGGAACGAACAAGATTTATAAAAGAGTGCTTACCTATGAGATTAGCCTTTTCTTTTTATCCTGATGTATTTATTGTTTCTTTTCTTCAACGGGTTATGCACACTAATGTTATGACACCTAGATCTACGGATGTGGTTTTTAAACGTACTGGCTTTGCAATCCAAAAAGAGCTAGCGGCGCAGCTTGTTGCCCGCTTGCCTTCCACCACTATGTAAATTCTTATTAAAAATTATATATATAAGAACATTTAATTAGTCAAGTAATCTTTGATAATCCCACGTGGCTAGTTCAAATCTGCAGCGATTGTGTTCTAAAGTGTTTAAACAATGGCAATGGACTTCTAATGGGTTAATGTGCTCTAAAGGTTCTCGTATCATCTTAGGGTGGAACCCGGATATTGTCAATGTTGTGGTGGTTTCTTTTGATGCTCAAGTGATGCATGTTTGTGTGTACTTCAAAGCTGATAAGAAAGAGTTGTTTTGCTCTTTCGTTTATGCTCATAATCGATATCTCCAAAGGCGTGATCTGTGGAATAACCTTGCTACTCATAAAAACTACATTCAGAACAGACCTTGGTGTATTTTAGGGGACTTTAATGTCTCGCTTAGTGCTGACGAGAAATCTACTGGTCCGTCTTACATTGACACGGGTATGCGTGATTTTCAAGATTGTGTTGAGGCTATCGAGGTGTCGGATGTTAATAGCACGGGCCTTCGGTTTACATGGAATCAAAAGCCTAAGGGCGAGCATGGCACTCTTAAGAAGATTGACCGTATCATGGCTAATCTTGATTTCTACTCGTCTTTTGTGGGATCTAGTGCCGTTTTTCAGCCATATCGCATATCG
>BQNB010211114.1:0-10222 GCA_026074375.1 Tanacetum coccineum
TAACACCAACAACCGCTATAATAATCACCAACTACAACAGAACAAAAGACTGGAAACCTTCAAGGGTTATGCTGCCCCCTCAACTAAAAACAATAGGTATACTAGAAACCGTCTCTTATGTAAGAAATACACTTTGCATCACACAGGACCTTGCACTGTTAAGTGTAATACTTGCAACAAGGTGGGCCATCTGACTAAGAACTACAGAACCAAAGGGCCAGCCACTTGAAGTAATCTGCTACCAGTGACAATTACTTGTCATGCCTGTGGAGAGAAAGGGCATTATGCAAATCAATACCGAAAGACCACCAACAATAATGTCCAGGGAAGAGCCTACATGCTAAGGGATAGGAATGCTCATCAAAACCCGAATGTAGTCACGGGTATGTTCCTTCTAAACCAACATCTAGCTAGAGTATTATTTGATTCTAGAGCCGATAAAAGCTTCATATCGATATCTCTTGCCTCTAAGCTAAATATTCCACCCATTACATTAGATACCTTTTACGATATCAAAATGGCTGACAGAAACTTAGTAAGCATAAACACCATTATTCAGGGTGCAATCCTGACCTTGTTAAACCAACCTTTCAAAATTGATCTTATGCCGATTAAACTCGGTAGTTTTGACGTAGTCATTGGTATGGATTGGTTATCCAAGTATCATGCTAGGATCATCTGTGATGAGAAATTCGTCCACATTCCCATCGATGGTGAAACATTAATCATTCGAGGTGACCAAAGTAAAACCCGACTAAATCTCATATCCTGTATAAAAACCAAAAGGTATATATCCAGGGAATGTCAAGTTTTCGTAGCCCAAATAATGGAAAATAAGTCGAACGAGAAACGACTAGAAGACATACCGATAGTCAGAGAATTCCCATAAGTTTTTCCTGAAGATCTACCTGGCCTTCCTACCGTTCGTCAAGTAGAATTTCAAATCGATTTAATTCCAGGAGCAACACCTGTAGCCCAAGCACCTTATAGATTAGCTCCTTCACAAATGCATGAACTATCTAACCAACTTCAAGAGTTGGCAGACCGAGGTTATATTCGACCAAGTACTTCACATTGGGGAGCTCCTGTCTTATTTGTTAAAAAGAAAGACGGATCTTTCAGAATGTGTATCGATTACTGGGAGTTGAATAAACTTACCATAAAGAATCGTTACCCATTACCCAGGATCGATGACTTATTTAACCAACTTCAAGGTTCAAGTGTCTACTCGAAGATTGACTTAAGATCAGGTAATCATCAACTGAGAGTCAGGAATGAAGATATTCCCAAGACTGCTTTCAGAACAAGATACGAACATTATGAATTTCAAGTGATGTTATTTGGTTTAACTAATGCGCCTACTGTATTCATAGATCTCATGAATCGTGTGTGTAAACCATACTTGGATAAATTTGTGATAGTGTTCATCGATGATATTCTTATCTACTCTCATAACAAAGAAGAGCACGCAAATCATCTGAGAATAATCCTAGAATTACTCAAGAAAGAGAAGTTGTATGCCAAGTTCTCCAAGTGTGATTTCTAGATTCATATCGTGTAATTTCTTGGACAGTTAATTGATAGTCAAGGACTTCATGTTGACCCCGCCAAGATTGAAGCAGTTAAGAATTGGGCATCTCCTACTACCACTCAACTGGAAATAAGTCAATTTCCTTAGGACTTTTGTCCGGCTACTACCAGAGATTCATCGAAGGTTTTTTGAAGATTGCAAAGTCTTTGACTGAATTAACCCAGAAAAACAAGAAGTATATCTGGGGCGAAGATCAAGAGTCGGCTTTCCAATTACTAAAACAAAAGCTTTGTGAAGCTCTAATCTTAGCATTACCAGAAGGAAACGATGATTTTGTTGTTTACTGTGATGCATCCCATCAAGGTCTGGGAGCGGTGTTAATGCAAAGAGAGAAAGTTATTGCATATGCATCCCGACAACTCAAACCTCATGAAGGAAACTATACCACTCATGATCTTGAATTAGTAAGCATTTTTGTGCTTCTTAAAATTTAGAGACACAACCTATACGGTCGCCTAGTGTACTAGATTTCACTGATCATAAAAGTCTTTAGCATATCTTTGATCAGAAAGAGTTAAACATGAGACAACGTCGTTGGTTAGAATTGCTTGCATATTACGATTGTGAAATTTGCTACCATCTTGGAAAGGAAAATGTTGTAGTAGATGCCTTAAGCCGGAAGGAACGAATCAAACCACTCCGAGTTAGATCATTAGTTATGACCATTCATCCAAACTTACCCTTACAAATTCTTAAAGCTCAAACCGAAGCACTCAAAGAAGAAAACATCAAGGCTGAAAACTTACGAGGAATGGATAAAGCATTTGAAATACGTCCTGATGGAACTCGTTGTATTAAGAACCGAAGTTGGTTACCACTCTTTGGTAATCTAAGAGACTTAATCATGCATGAGTCCCATAAATCAAAATATTCCATTCACCCGGGTTCTGACAAGATGTATCAAGATCTTAAGAAACTCTATTGGTGGCCTAACATAAAGGTAATCATCGCTGAACATGTTGGAAAATGTTTAACATGTTCTAGAGTTAAGGCAGAATGTCAGAAGCGATTCCTATGTGGAAATCGGAGAGAATCATAATTGATTTCATCACAAAAAAGCCCAAAACATCAAACAGACATGACACAATCTGGATCATTGTCGCTCGCCTTACCAAATCCGCACACTTCATCTCTACCCGAGAGACAGATAGTATGGAAACCCTTAAAAGGTTATACATCAAAGAAATAGTCCCTTGGTATGGCGTGCCAATATCTATCATTTTGGATCAAGACTGTCATTTCACATCCAGATTCTGGCAATCATTACAAAGTGCTTTGGGTACTCAATTAGACACGTGTATGGCATATCATCCTGAAACCGATAGACAAAGTGAAAGGACCATTCAAACACTCGAAGACATGCTTTGAGCATGTGTTATAGATTTTGGAAAAGGATGGGAAAGACACTTACCATTGGTAGAATTATCATACAATAACAGTTACCATGCCAGTATCAAGGCAGCACCATTTGAGGCACTTTATGGTCGAAAGTGCAGATCACCTGTTTGCTGGGATGAAGTTGGAGATGTTCAACTTACAGGAACAGAAATAATCAATGAAACCACTGAAAAGATAGTGCAAATTCGACAACGCTTGTAAGCTGCAAGAGATCGGAAAAGAAGTTACGCCAATATAAGATGAAAGCCTTTAGAATTTCAAGTTGGAGATCATGTTATGTAAAAAGTATCACCTCGAAAAGGTGTCATTCGTTTTAGAAAGCGAGGAAAGCTTAACCCCCGGTACATTGGACCATTCAAAATCCTTAAACATATTAGACCAGTGGCATACAAACTAGAGCTTCCTGAAGAGCTCAATAATGTCCACAACACTTTCCACATTTCTAATCTAAAGAAATGCTTATCTGACGAATCCCTTGTCATTCCAATGAAAGAGCTTCGACTTGATGACAAACTCAACTTTGTAGAAGAACCAGTGGAGATTATGGATCGAGAAGTCAAGCAACTAAAACAAAGTCGTATTCCTATAATCAAAGTAAGATGGAACTCTAAAAGAGGACCAGAATTTACATGGGAACGCGAAGATCAAATTCGTGCCAAATATCCACATCTGTTTTCAAACACCACTCTGGCATCCAACTAAATCTCGGGACGAGATTTCTTTTAAGGGAGGGAGACTATAACAACCCACAATTTTCATCAATGTAAATATCCATCTATTAAATTAGATGCACTGTAATATCCATCTATTATATATATACCACCTTTTTACAAGGAAAATTTTGCTTTATCTCATTATGCAATGTAACTTGCATCTCTAAAGTAAACGAGCTCACGCAACCTCTATCAATGCCATCTATATCTATGTTTATATCATGTAAACATCCTAATATGTCAAGTCTATATCTTAATATCATTTTACCAAGTACATTATCCATTTAACGTACTTTTCAAAACATTATTTCAAAACAAGCATTAAACGTTAACGTTTATATCAAAATCCTAATTATATGTAATGTATACATATAAAATGAATGTACAAGCCTTTAAAGCATGTGTACAAGTATCAATACATAACATTTGAATATCTTTTCCCTCCTAAATCAAGTTACAACTTTCTAAAGCTCAATGTACAAGTCAATAATACAAGAAAGTCAAATTAGGTCATTTTACCTCCTAAATCACTTTGGTTTCTTACCACCACTTTAGTACAAGGTACAAGCACTTAATGCATGAATTTTAAACCTTAAACCTAAATCCTAATTAATCCTAAACCTTAATCTAAAACCCGAAACCCTAAACAAAACCCTAAAAACCCTAATTTCATTTTAAAACCCTAAACCTTAAAACTAAGCCCAAAACCTTAATCCTAAGCTCTAATCCGAATCCTAACACTAATCCTAAACCTTAATCTATCTTAAACCCTAACCCTAACTTGAAATTAAAACCCTAAACCTTAAAACAAGCCCTAAACTAACCCGTGACCCATTTGCTTCCATTTTGACACATTTTAAACCTAAGCACCCATCCTAGCACCTCCATGACCTCACCATGACATCACCAAGTAGCCTAGAAACCACCTCCATCACCCCCTTGCTAAAATACTTGGCCTCTAAGTTGCTACATCACCTCCTTGTCTCCTTCCTTAGTCGTGGCCTCCAAACACCCCTTCAACACCTTCCACCTTGCTTAGCTACTATCATAGCCTCCCATACTCATCACTAGGCATCCTTAGTCATCATACTACAGATCCTAACCCTTAATCCCCAAGAAAACTTGGCCAACAAGGGTCTTGAACCCTATAATAAGCGATACTTCCACACGCCCCTTTCAAACCAGCACCAACTAAAAACTCATATAATCATCAATGGAGTTCTAACTCAAATCAAGTAAGCAAACAGTCCCTAAGCTCATCATAGAAGCCAAGAAGCAAGAAAAACAAAGCCTTGAAGTCGTTACTAGGCGTACGAACCCGAAAACCCCATTTCAACCCATTTTAGCTCAAGTAAGCTTAAGATCTTGTTCCATAAGCTTATATTTTGTATTATAATGTTCATAATACTCTTAAGATCATATATGAACTCTTGTTTAAAGCTTTGAATCCTCAAACCCATGTGTTTTTATTAAAACCTTAAAAACGATCCGTTTTGATTTTCTAGCTAACGAATCCTTTTTCTAAACTTTTGTTACGTTAGAAAATCTTATTTTAGCTTATTCTAATAAGCTATAACTTGAAAATATCATTTAGAATCCTAAAATAAGCTTGCATGGCCTTTTGGACTTGTTTTGCAAATATTTCCATGCATAGGGGTATATATCGTAACTCTCTAAAATTTATAACTAAAGGGGCTGAAAATGTCATTATTCTAAAGTTATAACTATAAGGACCTATTTTGCCAAGTTTTAAAGTTAAAGGTTTAAATTATATATACTTTATATATAAAGGACTAAATTCTTAAAGTTTATAAACCAAGGGTATATATTGCCAATTTTGCAAACTTAAAAATATAAAATATAATATTTTTATATAAATTATATAAAATATATATTAATATTATAAAACTTGATTTTATTAAAACCCGACACATTTATCAATCATAAATCGACACATTATTTTGAAGAAACTTAAAAATCTTATCGTATCACGTTACTAGGGAATTTCATATGAAGGGTTTCATTTGAGTTTTCATTTTGACGAGTTTGCTGGGTTTACGATTAAAGTGTCCTGGCTCCTCAAACAATACTACATGGCCTCTGGATTATGATAGCCCGAACAACGATACAATATTTCCATCATTTAATAAATCAAAGATATACGTTAAGCTTTATCAATTTTTGAAACATAAACTAACACACTAAAGTCATGAACAATATCACCCCAGGTTTGCGTGGAGAAGCCGTTACTTTCCACATAGATTATAACTTCTTGCCATCAATCAGATTTCCCTATACTGTTAAGGTGATTTCATAGCCTCACATTTTAAATCTTCTATTTCATAAACCCTGAGGGGGATACATGTATAAAAAAACCCATTTGAAAAAAAAAAAATACAATGTTTTCTAAAAGTAAGCTATCCTGGATATATTATTGCATCTAGTTGTCTAAGTCCCTTTATGCCAAAATAACCCCACCATCATGGACCATTAATCACTTACGAGTGAACATGAATATTATGAATAGGTCTATTGGGATTGACGAATCCCGTTTGTGTTAGCCGGATAGGTAACCAAACGCACTATATTTGAAACTCATAGGTATATGGCAATTACCCACACGGGGGCCATTATCTTTATATATATCATTATTGATATATACACTAGTCAGTTTGAGTGCCATGAGCTTAGATGCAATAATACGGTTTTCCATAATAAAAATTGGACCGTGCAATTATTACACTTGATGGGTTAAAAAAAAAAAAATAACACGTAACCCCCTCTTATGATGACCTTGTATTCACATTAATTATTATAAACCTATGAATTTCAATTTCACTTTGAATAATCTAGATACAAAGTAATAGAAAACAAGAACACAAAAACCCCATTTAAAGAGTGTGTGTACCGTATGTATATATAGGAAAGTTATTAATCACATTAATTAGAAATCAATTAGGAGATAATCATATTAATGTTGATTGGTCAAACAATCTTATCCCTTCCCATACATGCATGAATGGCCGGCCCTTATAGAGCTTGTATGGGCCTCCTCTTTTGTTTTTCAAGTCCAATTAACTAAGTACTATACTTAGTTATTAGAAGCCTAATAGTTATCCCGTGTTACGTGGATTATTTATATACCGTAAATACAATAAACACGATATATAAATGGTACCTCAGTGTATATGTATGTGACCCCATATGCTCACATATGTCTAGCCATATAATTAGTTATTATGACACGAGCATACTCCAACACTCTTATCAGCATAACTTTTCTAACGATCATGCGTAGCCTTAAGTCTATCCTTAATCTGCGAGATCTTCTCAGTAGTCTCTTGCACTAACTCAGGTCCTATCAACTGACATTCTCCAACCTCAGCCCACATAATTGGCGAACAACACTTTCTACCATACAATGCCTCAAACGGAGCACATCTCACACTAGAATGATAACTATTGTTATACAAAAACTCAACCAACAGAATATGAACATCCCAACTCCCTCCGAAGTCAAGGACGCACGCTCTAAGCATGTCTTCTAAATTTCTGAATAGTACGCTCACTCTGACCATCGGTCTGAGGGTGATAAGCCGTACTCATGTCTAAACGAGTTCCTAATGCCTCTTGCATTGACTGCCAAAACCTTGATGTGAAACGACTATCACGATCTGATATAATCGAGATTGGCACACCATGTCTAGCAACTATCTCATTCAAATACAATCTAGCCAACCTTTCCATCTTATAATCCTCACGCATAGGTAGAAAATGAGCAGACTTAGTCAATCGGTCCACAATGACCCAGATTGTGTCATGCCCACTACTAGTCCTAGGCAACTTAGTCACAAAATCCATAGCTATCCCTTCCCATTTCCATACGGGAATCTCAGGTTGCTGGAGCAAGCCAGATGGCCTTTGATGCTCAGCCTTAACCTTTAAACAAGTTAAACATTTACTAACATACTCAGGTATATCCTTTTTCATTATAGGCCACCAATACCTATCTCTTAAATCATAGTACATCTTATCAGCTCCTGGGTGTACAGAGTACTTAGACTTATGGGCTTCATCCATTATCAGGGTTCTCACCTTACCCTTCAAAGGTACCCATATTCGATCCAGGTAGTACAAAGTTCCATCACTTCTTTGTTCTATCATCTCATCTAAACCTTTCTGTAATACTGCAAATTCATCTACAGCCTCCTTCTGAGTCGCCAGTATCCTATCCTTGATACTCGACTAAAGGATCATATTCATAGCTCTAACTCTCTTAGGCTTTACTCTTTCCTTCCTACTTAGGGTATCAGCCACCACATTTGCCTTACCGGGATGGTAGCGAATTTCACAGTCATAATCACTAAACAACTCTATCCAACGACGTTGTCGCATATTCATCTCTTTCTTACTAAAGATATGTTGAAGACTCTTATGATCCTTATAGATGACACTCTTTATCCCATACATATAATGTCTCTAGATCGTAAGTGGAAACACGACCGCACCCAATTCTAAATCGTGGGTAGTATAATTCTCCTCATGAGTTTTCAACTGCCTAGATGCATGGACTATCACCTTACCTCTTTGCATTAACACACAGCCTAGTCCTATCCCGGACGCATCACAATATACCACAAAATCTTCTGGTCCATCGGGGAGAGCTAGAATAGGCGCATTACACAACTTATCCTTCAAGGTCTAAAATGCCAATTCCTGTTCCTCACCCTAAACAAAAGTCTTACTTTTCTGAGTCAAGATAGTAAGAGACTTAGCTATCTTAGAAAAGTTCTCAATGAACCTACGGTAATACCCAGCCAATCCTAAGAACGAACGAACCTCAGTCGGAGTTCTAGGGGCTTTCCAATTCTTAACAGCTTCAATCTTACTAGGGTCCACATGAATTTCATTACCATTTATCACATGCCTAAGAAACTGCACTTCTCTTAACCAGAATTCACATTTAGAAAACTTAGCATACAATTTCTCCTTTTTGAGCAGTTCCAAGACTAACCTTAAATGTTCTACATGCAACTCTTGAGTCTTAGAGTAGATTAAGATATCGTCTATAAACACTATTACAAACTTATCAAGATACGGACTACAAACTCTGTTCATCAAATCCATAAATATTGCTGGTGCATTAGTCAGACCAAAGGGCATTACAGTGAACTCGAAATGTTCGTAACGAGTTCTAAATGCAGTCTTTGGTATGTCATCCTCGTGCACTCTCAGCTGATGGTATCCAGACCTAATATCTATCTTCAAGAAAAACTACGACCCTTGTAGTTGATCAAATAGATCATCAATTCTAGGAAGTGGATAACGATTCTTAACAGTTAACTTGTTCAATTCTCTGTAATCAATGCACATCCTAAAAGAACCATCCTTTTTCTTAACGAACAACATCGGCGCTCCCCAAGGCGACGAACTTGGTCGAATGAAACCTTTATCTTGGAGTTCCTTGAGTTGTCCAGACAACTCCTCCATTTTAGAAGGTGCCAAATATAACACCCCGTGTTTTAGGGTCATTGACGTCGTCAATAAATTCACTATGTACTTTCAGAATTGTACGCGTTTGCTTTTAATCGTAATCGTTAAGTTAAATCGCGTAAACTAAAAATAATCAATCAATGTAAACGGGCATCAAACAATTAAATGTTTACATCAAGCAAGTATTAGATAATTATTTTTGTGAATAATTATGGTCATTGTTCATTTTTTTATTGGTTACGTACATTTACTATGTTTCGCGATAAAGTACGTTTAGGCATATCCGGAACCCCATTAATTAATCTACGCTTCAACGAATATTTAGTTTTACATCCAACACATAAAGTTTTATTAAATTTTACCTAAGTTATTATTGTTGGTCAAATGTTGCATGAAATAAACTAGTTAGGACATAAATACTTCAAGTATTTACCTTATATGAAAAACTACATTATGTAACTAGTAAATAATGAATGATATTTATGTAAAATATCAAAATAAACTCTTCTAGTATTCCCTCCCCCTCATATTTTTCATGTATAAGAAGCCTAGGGAGACAAAGAGCACACAAATAAAATACTAGGAACCTTGTACTACAACAACTAATCAATGCTTGGACTAGAAACATGTTTATTTGACTAAGGATTCCATAAAACCCTCATCCTTGTTTCCCTCCTCATGTCCAACGACCAAAACCCCCTCCATAGGTCTTTTTGGTCTTTGTTTTTATTATTTTGACTAGTCCTAATGCATATAAGTCCATCCACTTCATCCTTTACTTAAGAAAAATCCAACGACCAAAACCCCCTCCAAAGTAAACACACACTTCACTTTACTTAAGAAAAATCAACTTCATCCTTCCTATATACTCCCTCCAAGCTCACGGCAAGCAAACCCCCATTTAGCAAATCCATACCTTGATTTTCTAAGAGCATACACACATCGTTCCTAAGACATACTAAGATGTTTGCAAGCATTGGTTAACCATTTATAAGTATTGAAGCAAAGAAAGTAAGATTAGGGTTTT
>BQNB010211117.1:0-10221 GCA_026074375.1 Tanacetum coccineum
AGCATGTTTAAAGTCTACATGAGACTAGCATAAACTATCATCATTAATTGTTAAGGGAGAAAGCTAGAACTCTACACGTCCGATCGTGTCAAAAAATACTTCTTATTCTTACCAACGGAAAACCTACATTTTTGTCTTAACACTTATTATTTTTTTTTAATTTTTTTTTTACAAATAAGATCTTAAAATTTTAAATTTTTTGCTATTTTTGTGGGAAAATGGGTACGTGAGAACAAAACAATAACCAGGCAACATCAAATCGATAGATTCCCTCCCCAAACTAAAACGAAACATTGTCCTCAATGTTTAAAGTCGGGCTTCTACGAAAATCTAAGCCGTTTATGAAGTATGCAAAGATAAGTATGAATCGATAAGATGAAAGGATATCGGATCTCCCCAAACTAATTTCAAACAAAGGATGAGAAGCTCGAGTGAAATGGGATACAACATCGGACACGAGAGTCTTCAGAAATTGTTGGGTTAATACTGCAAAAATCACAACAAACAACAAACAACAAGAAACTGGAAGAGAATAGCCACAACACATCACAACACATTATTTAAGAAAATAGAAAGAAAATGGATAAGCATGGGGTGAACTCCCACGAAGCAGCTTGTTTTTGGTTACCGAGTCACAAGCTTGACTCGATCCCTGAATTTAGTTGTCCTTAGGGAAAGTTTGGAGATTCGGGATAACCGTGGTGTATCTCCTCCATAGTAATGCTTAAGACGGTGGCAGTTGACTTTGAAATTAGAACCATCGGGATGAGACAATTTGGCTGTGCCATAAGGAAAAAATTCAGTAATAGTGAAAGGACCGGACCATCAGGATTTGAGCTTTCCAGAGAAAATCTTTAATCAGGAGTTGAAAAGTAAGACTTGATCACCGACATTGAAGATTCGATTCTTGATCTTTAAGTCATGAAGTTTCTTCATCTTCTCCTTGTAGATTAATGAATTCTCATAAACTTGATCTCGAAGCTCGTTAAGTTGGAGCTTTCGATGATCACCCGCGGTTTTAAGATCGAAGTTGGCATGCTTAAGAGCCTAATATGCCTTGTGTTCTAGTTCGACGGGTAAGTGACACGCTTTTCCATAAACTAACTTGTAAGGAGTGCATCCAATTGGAGTCTTGTAAGCGGTTCGAAATGCCCACAATGCATCGTCTAACTTGTCTGACCATGAGGCACGGTTTTCTCCTACCGTCCTTTCTAAGATTCTTTTAAGTCCACGATTCGTCACCTCGACTTGACCACTAGTTTGAGGGTGGTAAGCGGTAGAAAGACGATGTGTAACACCATATTTAGACATAACTTTATCAAATTTGTCATTACAGAAATGGGTCCCACGATCGCTTATGATAGCTCTAGGTGCACCAAATCGGGAGAAAAGGGATTTTAAAAACTTGACAACTACTCTAGCATCGTTGGTGGGGAGCGCCTTGGCTTCAACCCATTTGGAAAGATAATCGACGGCTACTAGAATATATTTGTTTCCTCTAGACGACGGAAAAGGTCCCATAAAATCGATACCCCAAACATCGAAAATTTCACAAACTTGGATTGCATTTTGAGGCATCTCATCTCGATGTGAAATCTTGCCTTGTCTTTGACATGCATCACAAGATTTGATCAATTCGTAAGCATCCTTATAAATTGTAGGCCAAAAGAAACCGGCATCAAATACTTTCCGAGCGGTGATATTAGCACTATGATGGCCCCCGGTGGGTCCTTCATGACAAGCCTTGAGAATTTCAAGAGCTTCTTGGCCAGATACACACCTACGGATGATTTGATCCGCACATGTTCGAAAGAGATAGGGATCATCCAAAAAATAATGCTTTACATCCTTGAAAAACTTCCTCTTTTGTTGAGTTGACATTCCTTTGATGAGAAAATTCCCCGCGTGGTAATTTGCTATATCGACAAACCACGGGGTACTTTGATTATCATGAGAAGTCACCGTATTCAATGTTTCAAGAGTAAAGGTTTCATTAATCTCCTTAGGATCAAAAACATTCTCATACGGGTTTTCAAGACGAGGGAGGTGATCGGTTGCATAGTTTTCAGCTCCTTTGGTATCAATCACTTTAAAATTGAATTCTTGAAGGAGTAAAACTCATCTAAGCAATCTTGCTTTGGCATCTTTCTTGTTGAAGAGGTATTTCAAAGCGGCATGGTCTGTGTAAACAACACTTTTGTTCATGATAAGATATGATCGAAACTTCTCAAAAGCGTAAACTACCGCAAGCATCTCTTTTTCTGTTGTTGTGTAGTTTGATTCTGCTTCGGTCATTGTTTTGCTCGCATAATGAATTGGTCTAAAATGGTTATCAATCCTTTGCCCTAGAACCGTACATATTGCATAATCACTTGCATCACACATGATTTCAAAAGGTTGGTCCCAATTCGGAGCAATGAGAATTAGAGCTTCGGTTAACTTCTTTTTCAATGTTTGAAAGGCTAGAATGCAATCTTCCGAGAAGTTGAAAGGAGTGCTTTTCTCTAAGAGATGGGTCATGGGTCGAGAGATCTTTAAAAAGTCTTTGATGAATCTTCAGTAAAAACCAGCATTTCCGAGAAAACTTTGAATTCCCTTAACAGTAGTTGGGTGAGGTAGCTTAGAAATCACATTGATCTTAGCTTTGTCGACTTTAATTCCTTTCTTCGAGATCTTATGTCCGAGTACGATACATTCTTTCACCATGAAATGGCTTTTTTCCCAATTTAGAGCTAAGTTGGTGTCTTCACACCGTTTAAGCATTTTTTTCTAGATTGGTGAGGCACGTAGAAAAAGAATTTCCAAAAACCGAGAAATCATCCATGAAGACTTCCATTGTCTTTTCAATCATGTCATGGAAGATTGCCATCATACACCTTTGAAACGTGCCTGGTGCATTGCATAAACCAAAAGGCATGCGCGACGTTCGCGAAAGTTCGTTAATCCCGTATTATGGGCATGTGAAGTAGTCTTCTCTGATCTTAGGGTGCATTGGGATTTGGAAAATACCTGGAAAAACCATTTAAGAATCAATAAAATTCTGTTGACGCTAAACGTTCTAGCATTTGTTCCATGAATGGTAACGAAAATGGTTCTTTCAAGTTGCTTCGTTTTACTTTCGTAGTCATGCAACTCTCCATCCCAGGTGACTCATCTTGTGCCACCATCTCATTTTCTTCATTTCTTGGGAAAACGGTCATACCACCTTTTTAGGAACACAATGGAACCGGACTAACCTTGGATATCGGTTGGATAAATTTCCTTGCGTCAAGAAGTTTTTCTACTTTCTTTCTTGATGACGTCATGGATTTAAGGGTTAACACCTCCTTTGATGTTGGACTGTAGGTTCGTAACATCTTATAAAAGGATTTTGTGAGAGCAAAACTCCGGATCTATGCCTCGGATATCAGAAATTTCCAAGCAATTGCTTGTTTTCGGTTTTTTAGAACGTTAACGAGGGAGGTTTTTTCATCTTGGCTCAAATCTTTTGAAATTATGACTGGAAGCTTGTTATTTTCCTCTAAAAACGCATACTCGAGATGCGGAGGTAACTCTTTAAGTTCGACTTCGGGAAGTTCATCTTTTGGTTCATAAGAAGTAGCATATTCGAGTGAAGACTTCTTTGGTTCAACAACTTTAAGATCTTTTTGAATTCCGGGTGAGTAATCTCCTTGGTTTGGTGGAGGTAATGGATCACTGTTGAGAAGTGCTTCGAGAATGAGAATGTCACCCTCAGGATCATAGTACGTAGCATTGAAAACTGGCGAAACTGGTTCATCATCGATTGCTATAAAAGCATCGGCTTCTTCAAAGAGTAGAAAATCGCTTTCATCAAAAGGAGTAAGTGTCGGAGATGAAGTGGAAACAATCAGATCGTAGTACGGAGAAGGATTGTTGTAAGCAAACGGCTAATCGGAAAATCCAAGAACTTCTTGTGAATAAATTTCACAAGCGACATCGATTAGATCAACTTTCTTCAATGATTCGAGATTGTTGTATGAAATGGAAGGCGCATCACCACATTTAAGGGTTAAAGATTGATCATCATTCCTAAGAGTAATCTCTCCTTCGTAAACATCGATTAAAGCATGAGCCGTCCTAAGAAAGGGTCGCCCGAGTATCAACGGTACTCGAGGATCGGCTATAAAATCAAGCACAACAAAATCGGCGGGAAAATAAAACTTCCCTACTTTGACAAAAACATTTTCGGCGACACCGGTTGGTTTGGAAATTGTACGATCGGCTAACTCTAAAACCATTTTTGTTTCGGTAAGACCTGAAAATCCAAGCTTTTTCCAAATGGAAAGAGGCATGAGATTAATGCTAGCCCCTAAATCGGCAAGGGCTAGATAATTATCAAATTCTGAAAAATCACAAGGAATTAGAAATCGGCCTGGGTCACCTAGCTTTTCCGGAAGCTTTTTAAGGACGACCGCACTACAATTTTCATTCAACGGCGTTTTGGTTAATTCGATCAACTTGTCTTTGTTATTTAACATCTTTTTAAACATTGACGCAAACTTTGGCATATGGATGAGAGCATCTGCAAAACTAAGCTCAAAATGAAGGTTTTGAAAGATTTCCATAAACTTTGAAGAAAGAATGTCATCTTTTTCACGAATCTTTTGTTTGTTGAGTCTCGACGGGTAAGGCAAATTAGGTTTGGCTTTGTTAGCAATGAAAGAAGGCTCTTCGATTGGTTCTTTGTCTTTGGTTTTGTTCTTGACCAATGGAGAGTTGGTTGACTGTCTTGGTGTCGTTAGCTCCGTTCCTTTGTCGCTTAACTTTCCTTTTCCACCACCGGCGGTGGAATTGGAGGTCCATCGTATAAAACACCACTACGAGTCGCAATTGCCTTGGCTTCGTTCCTAGGGTTTGGAATGGTATTGCTTGGTAACGAACTTGAACTTGAAGTTTGGTTGGTGTGATAGCTTTGCTTGAAACTGAGCATCATGTTCTGAAAATCATCTTGCTTCTTTTGAGAATCATTGTAAACTCTTTGAAAATCATTTTGGTTTCTTTGAAAATTATCCAACTTCATTTGCATGTTATTCATGTTCACATCATTAGCCTTAGCATAACTTTCAAATCCCGTTTTGACACACCTTGATTTTGTGAAACGCGGAGGTACAAGCTTTGATTAACCAAAGGGTTGATTTTTTTTTTTTTGTTGCTGGTAGTTATGGTGGGGCTTGATAAATGGCTCTTGATTGTTTAGGCGGTTTGGGTTGAATTTCCTCACGGTTTTGGATTCGAATTGAAAATTGTTCCTTGATATCGGCTTTTGGTTGTTTTGAACATCGGAAGTGATGAAACCCCAGGGTGGTCTGTATTTTCTTCGGTTGCAAATTTGATGGTTGGTTTCTTTGGAGAAAATTGCCAACGGCTGCGGTTTGTTGAAATTGTTAGATGTTGTCATGAAAAACAGGAAAATCGTTTCCACCTCGAGTTAACGGACAATGGTTAAAATTGTGGTTTAAACCACATGTGACACAAACGTCCTCGACTGCTTTGACGGTAGCAGGAGTAGTAACAACTAAAGCTTTCATTTCATTCATCATTTGTTTCATCTTAATAGTCATCTTATCCTCGAGAGAATCGGCTAATTGTTGAATATCGAAAGAATTATTAGAAGGTGAAGAATTAGAAAGAGGAGCATCCGTACTCAATCTTGAATCATTAGCACGATTTCTTGAGTAACGAACTTTTGACTTGCTTTCAATAATTGCTAAACCTTCTTGAGGCATGTTGTCTAAGAAATTACCACCCGCGGCGGAGTCTAAAGCATCTTGATCGTTGGAATTCAAAGAATTGTAAAAAGTATCAAGTTGGTGTAGTTCCGAAAAGCCATGGTGAGGACATTGACGAAGGAGTCCTTTAAAACGTTCCCATGTTTCGTTGAAGGTTTCGTTTGGTTTTTGGAAAAAAGTAATGATCTCATTCCGATAGTAAGTGGTTTTTGAAGGTGGGAAGAATTGATTTATGAATTTTGCAACAAAGTCGTCCCATGTGAGAATTGATCTAGGAGGTTCTTTATCTAGCCAATCTCGGGCTTCACCGTCTAGATAAAAAGGAAAAAGCAAAAGCTTTATCGAAGTGTTCGGAACTTCGGGATGTCTAAACGTTGAAGTGACTTTGTTGAAAAATTGAAGGTAATTGTGAGGGTCTTGTCTACCCATGAACTTATTGCTTTGCACAAGATTAATCAAAGGTTGTTTAAGCTCGAAATTGTTAGCATTAATCGGTGGAACAACTATTGCATCTTCATACCCCTCGATGGGTGCTTGTAACATTTGGGCCATCGTTCAATTATCGGCCATTGCAACAATGTTTTGATCGACAATTGGTTCTTCTAAATCAAAATTTTCAACAATCGGAGGAGTTTGTTGTTGTCTACGTCTTCGAGATTGCGAACGAGTGCGCATAAAAAAGAAAAACTAAAAATCAAAAAGCAAAACTTACACTAATTTTGTTTTTTTTATAATTAACAATGAATTTTAACGGTTACACGGAAGAGACTTAAACCAAATAATCAATTACTTCACGGTAGCTCTCAAAAATTACTTTTCAAGGTGAGCCGTACTTCGTAGAGACACAAATGGCAAGTTTTAAATCTTTAGTTCGATTTGGGAACCAACAAGTTCACCGGAATTGATTATGATAATACATCCGTTGAGAGTATTATATTTTGGTATCTTTACCAATTAGTGACTTTATTTTTCTTAATTAAAAAGGAAGAATTTTTATATTTTTGATTTGATTTTTTTTTATCTTTTACTTATACTAAAAAGAAAAGGAAAATATTTTTACTTTTTATATTTTATGATTTTTTTTTTGATTTTTGAATTATAAAACAAGAATGAAACTTTCGAGGGTGAAAGGATCTTCAAACCAAGTAAAACTCAAAACGAAGGAATCTTAAACACTAGTTCCCCGGCAGCGGCGCCAAAAACTGATTGCAGTTTTTATACACAAAATATATATAAAATAAAATACTTGAAAAGAGCAATTAAGAAAATTCCCTAAGGAAAATTCACTCTCAAAAATATATATATAATATAATATATGATACGTATATTTAACCGGGTAAGTATGATCACCCGGGTCGTTTCCCCAACGACTAGTGAAATTGAAACCTCGTTTAAGCTTGGATTCTGATTTGAATTAAGCAAAGATATTTTTGATAAGCTATGACTACTAAATAAAAAACAATAATTTCAAAATTTAATTAAAAACGCGAAACGGGACACTAAAACTAAGGCCAAAAACCTAATTCTGTGTAAAATTAAACCTAATTTTTATTTTTCTTTTTAAATGTATTCTAATTGATTAAAAACGAAGTTTAAAAAAACTAGAACGAAAACGGAGTTAAAACGAGAGATAAAAATTAAAACCGAGAACGGGAACGAAACCCGATCTTTAAAAAGTGAATTTTCGTAAATTAAACCCTACGAATGTGAAACTAATTTTCCTACAAACTTTATATTAAAAGAAAATTTTATAAAAAAGATTTTTATTTTTCTGATTATTTTTCTATTTTTTATGATTTTTTAAAGTTTTAAAAGAAAATAAAAGTTTAAAAATACTAAACTTATAGTAAAAATTCTAGAAAAAATACACGAAATAGCTTATGCTAAATGAATCCTAGGAAAAATAAGCTTGAAGTCGTAGCTTATAAAATAAGCTACGAAATAAGCTTAACAGCTTATTTGGCTTATAAAGCCAAAATGTGTATAAAGGTTTAATGAAAGGAAAAGAAAACGGATGAGCTATTGTAGCATGGTGGTAAAGAGTGTGTGTTGTGTGTGGGAGGTCGTGGGTTCGAGGGTGGTTAACCCCTTTTTGCACTTTTTTTTTATTTTTTGCTTTTTATGAAAATCTGAATACTAGGACTTATAGAGGACACAAAAATAAGCTACTTTAATAAAAGGAACATAAGCTAAAACTAACTATTAAGCTCTTAAACAGCTTATCAAAAAGCTGTGACAGAAAGTTGGTGTTTGGGCTTATTTTTACTTAAACAGCTATATTAAGCTCAAATTAAGCTCAATTTTAAAAAGGAAAGAAGATCCTGAGAGCTTATGATATGCTCAATCTATAAGTGAAAAGAAATTTGAGCTTAAAACACTAGAGAACAACTGAAAATGATGATGAAAGTAACATACTCAGGAAACTAACCAATGTGCTCAAAACCAAATTAAGCTCAAATGCTCAAAAAGCAACCTTAGACCTTAAGCTTTTGCAAACTAAACAAACAACTTATAACCTACTTATCTAAACTATAAATTCTAACCTTATAAGCTAGAATTTTGAATTTAAAGACTAGGATCTAAATGGTACTGTTTTTGGTCTTTTTGGTTTTCCTAGTTGAATTTTGACAGCAAAGTAAGCTAGGAAAATAAGCTAGAAAATAAAATTTAAGTCTTAATCTATATTAAGCTATAACTAATCTAAATCTTATTTTAACCTTAGAAGCTAAATCCTATGAATTCCTAGCTTGAACTTAAGCTAAAAGTGATAGTAGGAATACCTTAGTTCCTACTGATACACTTTGCAAAAGTGCAAAACAATAGTGCAGGTTACCTAAGGAGGATAAACCTGCACTACTTACACTTATTGAGTGTGTATGAACACACTAAACTT
Organism: Tanacetum coccineum; assembly: GCA_026074375.1. Lineage (NCBI taxonomy): Eukaryota > Viridiplantae > Streptophyta > Magnoliopsida > Asterales > Asteraceae > Tanacetum > Tanacetum coccineum. The sequence goes on from BQNB010211117.1 coordinate 8,644, forward strand.
CACTAGCAAAAGCTCAAAGAGCTAAAATCAAACTTAAGCTATCAAATCCTAAACTAAAAACTCCCCTGGTGCTGACACTATGAAAATAAGCTCTAATCTTTTCATTTTCAAAATCTAACTTATAAAAACTCTTTAACTATTAATTTTAAATGAAATTTAAACTGACTCAATGAAAAACTAAAACTCACTTTGACTATTTGTGGTCAAAGAAGCTTATTCCAAACACCCCTTTAAAGTGATGACGGGCTTAGAAATGCTCTTAAATTGAAAACTAATTAAGAAAACTTGATTACCAGACATTAACTAGCTTAATTCAAATCTAATTAACACAAATTAACAACTACTTTAAGCTAGAATTAAGATCTATTATATAACTTCTTATTTTTGGATTTTTTATGGTTTAATGACAAGTTATATAGAAAATTATGATCTAAATTATTAAAAGCAAAAATAGAAAAACTATTATGATTATTAAGCTAGAATAAACACAAATAAGCACTAATAAGCTATCTTAATAAGCAAATAAGCAGATCTAGGATATAAAGCAAATAGACAACTATAAAAGCAAGGAAAATAAAGAGAGACTTACTTATTCCTCTAGCTAAATAAGAGGACCATTTAAGGGAGCTACAAGCTCCCTAGCTTATTAATAAGCTAGGAGTTAAGTCCTTGGGGATCCTTCCCTTTTAGATCCCCCTTCCATAAGCTCAAATCCAACAAATTCCATGGTAAATGTAAGTTAAACTGTTTTAAGGTTTAGATAGGATTATTTCTGAATTGATTAAGCTCTATTTCAGCTTATAGACTGAAAGAGCTTATTATGAGCTTAATGAGAAAATTTGGCTATTTAAGAGATCTTATGAGTAAAAAGAGAGCTTATAACTAAATTAAACTAAATTTCATTAATTAAAACTGAATTATATTCCTTCAAGAGAAATTACAACTGAATTTAAAAATTACATTAAGCTTAAAAAGACTATATTAGGCTAAAAACTAGAAAAGGAAAAAGATCATGAACATCCATGTGTGTGTGATGAGGGTGCTATTTATAGCACCATGGTGAAGCTTCTAGGTCTCCTGAATCCATCTCCTAGCCTTTAATCCGGGCCCTTGATTCTTCTAATCATTGCCAAATGATTTTGAGCCGTTTGATCAAATTTGTGTGTATCTGAGGATCGCTAACTTGTCATTCCAATGGGGAGTCATTGTGCTAGTTGTGTGAGTAGAAATAGTGCAAAACCCACGTCCCTTGTGTTCTTCTCCATTGATTACGCGTGCTTTTGCTTGAGTGACCAATGATTGCCTCTTGATTTGACTGATTTAACCCTTCCATTGTTCTTGTGAGCTTATGAATTGACTTTCGTACCCCTTAATTTTCATTTGCCCTTTGATTTACTCTGGCTAGTAAATTTGGGGAAGAAAGGTGAATAGTAACACCTTGGCGCCCAATTTTCTAACTAAAAAGAGTAATTCAGTTTAAACTTTGCCTTATTGTCAACTTCAGTCCTTGTGGTTTTATATAACTAGGTGTAGTGTAAAAGGAGTTTACAAAAAGACAGTTTGGGTCCTTGTGTCTTA
>BQNB010211118.1:0-10221 GCA_026074375.1 Tanacetum coccineum
CAGTAGGAACTACATACCTACTAGTAGTAACTATCTATTACAATATTCCTAACAATTTACATTATTTTTTCTATTGTCATTACAAAAATTGTTGTAGTGACATATTATTACTAAAATTTCATTCATAGCTAGGGAATAGCTACAAAATGAATATATTTTTGTACGTGTAGCAACATGCGGACAAAAATTATCTTGTAAGTGACAAGTTTGTGACATTTTAGTGAAAAACCGGTGACACTTTTATGCGGACCTCATTTTTTGCGAGTTTAATCTTTCTATGTGCGAGTTTTACCTTCGGATTGTGCAGAATCCTATTAGAAATCGCAAAAACGAAAAAATTAATCATTTAATATTTTTGAGAAAATTTAACGAATAACTAGACCATCTAACTTTGTTTATAAGCATTTTTATTTTAGAAATTATAAATATAATCAATTGAGATGTCACGAAATCACTGTTTCTCATAACAACTGTTGATGGCTCAGCCCAACTATGTTAGCTTTGCCCATGTGTTTTGGCCTGCACCTGGCCCTTCTCTTCTTCTCTACACTTCTCAACCTACCAGTCCTATCATAAAACTTATTCAGGCACATATTTCTTACATATTCTAGAACGTCGTCTCCATCTTCCCCAAAAATCCTCTTGCCTCACACCAAATCCCCATTCAACACATTAACATACCAAAATCAGATTAAAATCAAAAGATGGTGGATGGTTTCAGTTGAAACATATGGTTAATGTTTTTTCAGGTAGTGGTGCTTGCGGTTATTCGCCGGCGGCTGTGAGTTTAGTGGACATGATGCACCTCTCTAGCCGAACCCATTTGCCTCTAACTCATGTATATCTCCAACATTTTGTAATGGTTCATGTGTTTATTAATACTAGCGTGCTTAATAAATTGGTCATTACTATTTGGAACAAGAGTTTGTTTGATGTCAGGATGTCTAATATTATGATTTTTCATTTTATAAAATTTGTAAGATGTTTCTGTTGAGTGAATATTTGTTTGGTTTTACATTTTTAGTTTTTAATATGTTTGTAGATTTATGGTTTCTTAGTTTTAGGTATTTAGAATGTTGTTTTACTAAATTAAATGATAATAATAGTTGATACTTGAATACAAGTACAGTTTATGCCATGGTAGTTGAAATGGTGTTCATTTTGGATTTATGGTTAAAAAAAATGTTGCAATGCTGTGAATAGATGTTTGTTGATTAATTTTCAGCTAGACAAGCCTAGCCCATGTGTTTTGGCCTGCACCTGGCCCTTCTCTTCTTCTCTACACTTCTCAACCCACCAGCCCTATCATAAAACTTATTCAGGCACATCTTTCTTACATATTCTAGAACGTCTCCTCTTCTTGACCGCCTCAAAAATCCTCTGCCACAAAAATCCAAGATAACATACCAAAATCAGATTAAAATCAAAAGATGGTGGATGGTTTCAGTTGAAACATATGGTTAATGTTTTTTCAGGTAGTGGTGCTTGCGGTTATTCGTCGGCGGCTGTGAGTTTAGTGGACATGATGCACCTCTCTAGCCGAACCCATTTTCCTCTAACTCAGGTATATCTCCAACATTTTGTAATGGTTCATGTGTTTATTAATACTAGTGTGCTTAATAAATTGGTCATTACTATTTGGAACAAGAGTTTGTTTGATGTCAGGATGTCTAATATTATGATTTTTCATTTTATAAAATTTGTAAGATGTTTCTGTTGAGTGAATATTTGTTTGGTTTTACATTTTTAGTTTTTAATATGTTTGTAGATTTATGGTTTCTTAGTTTTAGGTATTTAGAATGTTGTTTTACTAAAGTAAATGATAATAATAGTTGATACTTGAATACAAGTACAATTTATGCCATGGTAGTTGAAATGGTGTTCATTTTGGATTTATGGTAAAAAAAATATTGCAATGCTGTGAATAGATGTTTGTTGATTAATTTTCAGCTAGACAAGCCAAGGTTGTTAAGGATTTGTCAAGGCCAGCTGGCAAGCTTCGTCCTCAGGTTCATGGACAAACCTTGAAATACAACATGAAGCTTAGAGAGTGCCGTGGAATTTCCCTTGAGGAATTGAAGGTAGCTTTATATGATTTTGCAAACTTAGATAAGTATGTATTAGTAGGGTAGTTGTGTAATCATGAAGAAAGATAAATGTGTCCTATATATTGTACTAATTTCATTTATAAATTTAAATCTTGAAATTTGTGTTTGTACTTCGGCTTTAGCCCATAATTTCTTTAAAGGCTGATGATGGTTTCATTTTTTTAATCCTGACATTCTCATGGTTTCAGGATGGTCGGATTGGCTATGAGGAATTTCAAGTGAGAATGAAGGAGGGAACTGATTGGAGAAAAGTATCTCTTGGCAAGTGTCTTTTGCCTTACAGTTTGTTTTGCATCTGTATTGAAAGCAATAGAAAAAAAAGTTTACTAAAATTGATAGTTGTTTAGTCAATAGGGAAACGGGTAATAATAGTGATGTATCAAGTCTCCTGTACAGGATCTTCCGAAGCTTACATAGCGAATGACACATTATCAACCTTACACTTACAACTTACAACTTACAACTTACAACGGAAGCCGGAAGGTGTGGTTTACTTTTTTGTTTAAAATTATATGTTGGATTATTTATTATGTAAGTAACTATTTATTGTGTTAAGAATCTACATTGCGTTGTTACCAACAATTTCAGACATCATTGCGCTTATTAGCCATGCAGTAGCTGTCTATCAATTCATGGCAGCTCTAGAGGGGTCGAATGAACTGATATAATATACATGTATATGGGCCGATCAAATTGGGAACTCAAAAGAAACATCGGTGTCCGACGTATTGAAACAACATCGTTTTTGCCAGTGTATAATGTTGCAGGCGATGATGATTACATTTTGTTTAGTACGGATGGTTTACCGGGCCCTGTATATTGGCTGGTAGTCACATCAAACATGTGATTGCAACCATGTCAGCTGTTTGGTCTTGATTCTGTACTCACAAATCTGAGCCTCATTTGTTATTATTATACACATTCTCATTCACAGGTCGATACAACGTTGTATAACGTTTAACAGCTACCACTTTCCATCTTTCCTAATGCATTAACCAACCCTTAATGAAGAGACGACGAACAGGTATTCCACCAATATAAAAAGGCACATATTTGCATCTGTTAAAACTTCTTCACTACATTAAAGGATCCTCTAAAAGCTGCTGACTTTTTTCTCGCTTTATGTAGATCAAACAAGTAAAGCTTATTGCTAATGCTTCCCTGCATAATAAAAATGCGGCTGTCAGAGTAGTGTCCCACACCCGATTGGAAAGCTACGAATGTCACCTATTGAAATTATCATATTTGCTGCAATTATGCCCACTATTGGTATGTTCTTCATTCATTTTCATTTTTAAGTGAACAAAGCATATTCGTAATTATTATCGCTTATATCATGTACATTACTTTCGATCCATTTTGCAGGAACATGGAGTCAATGTTAATGCAAATTCACTTCACCATGGAGTTCTTGACACAAACGTTGCACGTAATGATGCCTTTTTCGATATACGTCAAAGCAGATTTATAGAGGAACCTGCTGATCTATCTAAGGCTACATGCTGCTATAACAGGCCATGGTCACATATTTCATTAACTATTTTGTTAGGCAAACTACTATTAGAAACAACCATTGATTTACTCAACTGAATTTGCTAATAGCGTATCTTGCCAGACGATGGCTTCATTGTAGTAGGTTTGATATGAACACGCACGTTCACAAATAAGTAGCAGATTTTATGTTTACCTAAGCTTGACTTTATTGTGAATTGCAGAATTCCCCGTCATACTTGCGGCAGTTAATAAAAATGAAAAGCAGCAATTGGAGCGGCCTCTAAATGCTTGCAAAGGAATTCCTCAGGTATTATCACCTTCTTGACGCACCATATCTTTTCAGATACTTGCTTAAATGCTCGAACATTAATTTATACCTTCGATAAAAGTTGAAGGGTCAAAAGGGCTAATTCTGTACATGCTGAACGTTGTTTTACTTGGACTTCTTCATGCGGGCTTCAGGGTAGACCCTGTTTTCCCTACAACAGTCGGACAAAAAAACATACGATGTACCAAATCTTTACCACACCCTCATGAACACTAGCTTAATGGTTTCAGGTGCCCATTCTAAGCTTTTTAGCAGGCACACTATATATAATGGTTAATGACTAAATGTGTATGTTTGTGGCAGGTGCCGAGGGTCTGATGGTCAAGGGTTCGTGAGGAAATCAACCTGCTATGGAAGAACAACACAGACCAGATGCTGCTGATCATCCACCCGAACAATTTATTTACGGGGAGGTCAGATATCTTTCACACTAGAAACTGTTTATTAGCTAAAATATAAACATAATAGCAAAAAAAATAAGCAATTCCAGCTTTGCACTTGAGCAATACCATAAATGGGCCATTGGTTTCTTTTTAGCTTTGTTTAGCTTAACATCAGGTGTAAATAATAAAATGAAGGCTGATAGTCGTGAGTCACCTAATTAGCACATTTTAAGAAGTTTCGGTCTGTAGTGTTTTTAAATATTCTAAATACTTGAATACCCAACCCATTATAAAACCTTGCTTAATCGGTGTTCAAGTATATGTCGAGCACAGGTTTGGTTGAATGTTATTTTTTAAAACTAATTAGCTGTGTTGGAGCCTCGAGTAATTAGGAGAAGTAGCGTTATGAATTATTTAGATTATTCATCCAAACACTAGGAAATTTAAGATTTGTGTCATGTGCATTCACCTGATTGATTCCCTTATATCAGTTACATGGTTACTTGCGCTATAAAAGTATGTCTTTGGCCTTTTTGTTCCTTCCTAATATATAAGCGAATATCGCATCAGTAGCATTAAAATGAAATGTTAATGAAAAGTTATAAAGTTCTGCACAAATAGCTTTGTACAGGTACCTATTCAGTGGCACGAATTAATTCAAGGCTTACAACCACATGAAAATCAGATTTAAGACAAAGGGTGGTCGAAGGTTTGCACAAATTACAATAGCGTTATTCGAAGTAAGTTCGACAAACTTTTACCATTCGCAATCAGTTTTGTTATAAGGGTATAACCCATGATATTCACTCAAACATGAGCATAACATTAAACCTTTTATTCCTTTCAATGAAGCCTCACTTCTTACATAATCGATACGGCAAAAAATAAGCCCCGCGGCAACGCACGGGCTACTATGCTTGTTTGAATAATTAAATACTTTTAGATTGGAGGGAGTGGTCTTGACATTGGCCTACTCACCGAGCCAGTCACGGGCCAACTCAAAAAACACCCTAAGCCTCACACGTGAGGTATGGGTTTTTTTGGCTCTGAGTGGTGACTGCCTCATCAAGCGTAAGGTAGTATTTGTGTTGGCCCCCTAGATTTGTTACCTTTTGTGTTATAACAAGCAAAAGAGCCCGCGCGTTGCGGCGGGACTAATTTTTTCTCGAATAATTTTTTTTTACGTTTCGGGGGTTTTTTTTGGGCGATGCGTTATGGCGGGGATAATTTTTAATATTTTTTTTTTTATGATTCGGAGAAAAAAAATTGCGTTGGGACGGGCTAATTTTTTCCCGAATATTTTCTTTTTTTGAGACGGTTTTGTAAATTTTTTTTTTTTATTATGAATCGGAGAGAAAAAAAAATGCGTTTGTACGGGCTAATATTTTTCCCGAATATTTTTCATTTTTATTTGAGACGGTTCTGGTAAATTTTTTTTATTTTACGGGAAATTTTTTGTGTAAGAAACTCCGTAAAATAGTTTTAAAAGGGTGAGGGTCCGTATAACACTATTTTATTTTTACTTTGGGCAGATTTTTTAGCTATTTTTTTTTTTATATTTTTGGGTTTTTTTTTTGCTATTTTTTTCCAGGAATTTCCTTTTTGTAAGATTCTGGGGAATTTTTTATTTTTTGCGTTTGGGACGGGGTTAATTTTTTTCTCCCTAATATTTTCGTTTTTTTTTTTATTTTGGGACGTGGATCGATATCGTTTTTTTTGGTCGATGAAGTAAAAAAGTTGGTGAACAATAAAAACTTGACGTGTTTTTTTTTATGTTAATTTTGTTTTACGGGATTTTTTGTGACAGACAATAGTCAAATAGTAAAAGTTGAGGAGACCGTTTGTATATTTTATTTTTTACTTTTGGGGCCAATTATTTGTTATAGGGCCACATTTTATAATGTGAATTTTAGGCTAGTTTGTTATGTTCTCAGATATACAAATGCGTATATTAGTTAATAATTTTTTTTATATGGGCTAGTTTTTTTTTTTTTTACTTTGGGCCAGATTTTGGGCCACATTTTATGTGAATTTTAGGCTAGTTTGTCGACAAATGTGTATATTAGTAATAATTTTTTTTATATGGCTTATGTGTTGGGCCTCATGTTTAAAGTGTTGTTTTTTTTTGCTATATGGGTTTTTTTTAATATAATGGGTTGTACGTTTGTGACCATATCGATTATTTTAAAGTTATTAGGTATCGAAGATGTTTCCGCGGGTACTTTTTTTTATCTGAATAAATCGGAACTTTTTTAATATTTTTTTTTCCTCCTACTTTGTGCATACAAATTAAAAAAAAACAAAATAATTTAAAAAAAAAAACTAAAATCGGGCTTGCCCAAAATGAGAGCCCGTTACTGTAGCAAGTGATCCACTGTCAAAACGACAGTGGATTTGACGCCTAATGTGTATATTTATAATTTTTTTTACACTACCCTATTTTTCAAATATAAATACCTATAAACTTCACTCACAATCATTCATTTTTTAACACAAACTCTCAACTCCACCATTCTTATACACTTTATTTAAAACGAACACTATGGCTACGGAACCAAACGAAGTGAGACGAACTACCATTTGGCGACTACGTAAATAACTTGTAGCTGATGTCGAATTGGCTAACAATTTATTGAATGAGTTGAATCGGTACCTGAAGCAATTGCGTAGCCGTGCTCCGAAATGGTTGAGGGTGGAACCGTCGAAGTGCTACCTCATCATCCCCTTATCATGTACGGTTTCCGTGCTTTGGAAAGGGCGAGCTTTGTCGATGACAAATTCAAACAACTTGGTGGCAGTTAGGAACGAATTGCTATGATTCATTATTGATAAGGATCAAATGATTAACCATTATAGAGCAATGTAATGGTTCAAAACATGTTTTAGTTATTTTATTTCGTACAAAATCAAAAATCTAATTCTTTTTTTTCAAAGATGCATGGACTTTCCTGCGTCCCATAAATAAATTAATTTGCTTTACAAAGTCAAAAATCTAATTCTTTTTTTCAAAGAAATGATCATTAAAGTACTAATATGTTCACAGAAAAGTTTTCAATTTCAAATAGCATAAACAAGTATGTCAGCACGCGCTTCGCCGCGGGTTGTTGAACCTTATGTTGTTTTAGACACATGAACGGATGTTTAGATGTTTCTAACAGGTTAAAAAGTGAGCAAGAAGTGCCCACTCTTTTTTTATTATACTATATGCAACTAAGATACAGAACACTATAATAACCTAATGTGAAAAGGAATGAATACAATTATAGTAGAAACACTTGGCAAAAGTTATATGCTAGTTTAACATTAGATCTGACGATGAAGTTAGAAATAGCTCCACACGCTCGTTGATATTGCCTCTCTCCATCCTACAGACATGAAATAAATCACCACGGCTAGTCAGACATCACCTTATAAAAGAAATGGTTTAACCTTTGCAGACATGAAAACAATCACGAAAGAGAAACCAATAAGATATTCATATATGTTACATAGTAAAATTGTGCAAAAATCTTAATTAAATAATTAAGGTCATTTTATCCATTCAACCAACCGTTTCACTTAATAGAATTTTAACCCGTTTGACGTGTTTCACTCCCCAAAAAATTGTTAGTGATCTTTAACCATTAAACAACAATAGTTTTTCTGGTTATATAGATCACAACCATTAGGTGTTTACATCTTTCTTTTGTTAAAAATTGATGTTTGCATCAAATATGAGAAGCACAGACATCATGGGCGAAAAGGAAAACTAATTTCATTTAATAGAATTTAAACCCGTTTGACCCGTTTCACACCCAAAAAAATGATAGTGATCTTTAACCATTAAACAGCCATAGGGTTTTCTGGTTATATATGTCGCAACCATTAGGTGTTTGCATCTCTTTTTTTGTTAAAAAATTGATGTTTGCATCAATATGAAAAGAACAGACATCATGATAGGAAACAAAAACTAATGTTAACATTTTTATTATCGTATAAACATAAATGAATGAATATACCAAGTAAAGAAGAAAATAATACTACCTTTTAACGCACGATGATATATGCTTCCAACTCAGTCACATCTAAATGAATCTTCTTGTTTGCTGGTCCTATGTATATATAGTGAATATTCACGTCTTCATAACCCTTTTTTGTTATCTTCTTCTTGGGCCATTTCATGAAAATCGGTTCCACAATCTTGTTGATAGTTGCCCAAATAATGTCTTGGATTCACGGGTGTGAAAAGTATAGATAACTTGAAAGTCACCATTGCGGGTCTAAAAACTGCAACAAAAACAATCACATTTGCAGAAATTGAATACTAATGACTTATATTCACCAATTAAACAAACAGAATGATCATGTGTGTACCTGCAACAATGAATAAAAATATACTGAATTGTTTTTCCATAAAGAGCCAGGTACAATGTATGTACCTGCAACATTCATCTCCAACAGCTAAAAGATGCGGGCTTAGCTCTCCAAAAGCCGTCCCTTTATACTACTCCATCATCTGGACATCATACAAATGCAGAAGTCTCATGAACAGATTCACTGTTATCACAATGTTCCCTGTGTAATTTTGCTTATATAATAAATTTCAGTAGTTCACATTAATATAACAATTGTCTCATTAATTCCTGCTATTTTGACACAAATCATGGTTTAAAAACCTTCAAATATTTTGAGAATTTTTTTAGGCAAATCGCCTATTTTGTCACGCTAACTAAAATACCCATTTTCCACCTCTAGTAAGTTATTACCGTTTAATCTTTGCATAAGTACAAAGAGTCATAACACCAAAAAATCTATGTATCAACCGGCGCCTGAATCTTGCCCCCTTTGTTTACCAAATAAGCTAAAAATAATGTCTATCAACTCTAGAAATTTGACGTTAAAGAGTGACAATCCAAAAGAAAGTAACATCTGTGGCGTCGTGAAACAGAGGTTACTTTATTTATGCAGAATTACATTTGATAAACCACATGTCAACACCAGTGGATCAATGAGTTGATATATCAATGGGTAATGAAATCATGAGTGAAACTTATGATAGGAACATTAAAAAACAAATGCTCAGATTGCAAGCAACATGCTTATACTTTTCAATTTAAGATGTAAAAAGACAGCAATATTAAAAAGGAACCAAAAACCCAAACATCATCGTACAATAGATACTATATTATATATTATATATCATTTCATAAAAAACATCGACATACTTTGTTAGCAACGCTCGAAGAAACCTTTATGATAACTGGGGTCGAGCATACTTGTTATTATGATAACTGCGACGCCAATGAAGATGGCTAGCTAAATGGCAAACCAAAGTTAAGAGGTTCACCATCCATCATAATAGTTTTACCAGCCGGTGGTTTTACAGCTGAATTTGGAAAAAGATTTGTTGACAATGCACTGCCGCCTCTAAAATATCATATGCATCTTCATTATCATAATGCAATACAAAGGCACTCATGTGCCGTCGTACTAAACTAACTTGCAAAAACATCACAACAGAACCCTCAAAACGTATTTAAAAATGATTCTTACTCATTCTACAGATATGTACACCTTAAAACGGGTCGAAGGGAGTAATAGATTATGGTAAGGTTCCTATACATACAAAACGAATCCAATCATCTATGGAAAGTGTCCGCGTATATGCCGGACAGGCTAGTAGTCCGAATGGGCCACATAAAACCCAAGCGAACCACTCAAGCCCAATCGAATCATTCCAGACCAAGCAAGCTATTCAAGTCCGAACGGGCCATAAAGTTCCAAACGGGTGTCCGCGTATATACCGGACGGGCCCCACGTCCGAACGGGTGATACGGGATCTGGACGGGCGTACTACATCAACCCAAAAGAAGACAACGTTAGACCCGATAAAGAATGACACCTCTTCAAACTATTGGACAATAGCAAG
>BQNB010211121.1:0-10221 GCA_026074375.1 Tanacetum coccineum
CATTAACTAATTAATTGACCGAGACTTAAATACATAATGAACGAACTTCATGTTCGACTTAATATTTTGAGGCTAACACTCTTAAATCGTGTGTTTATGCCCAAAATAGGTACTTAATCGTTCCTTTTCAGGTATTTCGCATTTGGAAGACAATTGGAGGAAAGACACGTGACTTGGGATCATTTGGAAAAGAAACGGACAAGACTACGGACCTACACCAACATTGCTCAAGAATTTCTCTACAGTGGCTGGAGACGGCGTCACCAATATAACGTGACACCGTCACAACGAAGACCAAGATGACGTCAGTGGATCTCACGACGACGTCAGAGTACATGACCCAGCCTATTATCTAGAATATTCTCTTTCATGACGGCGTCACGATTAAAACACGACGTCGTCGCAACGATTTTCCTATATATACAAACCCGAAATTAGGGTTTTGAGGGTGTAACTTTAGAATAAAAAGAGGGTACGAACCCTAGTTCATTTAGCAGCCGTTAAGGACGATTTTAGCGCCTAAAAACCCTATTGTACTTCCTCCAACTCATGTTTTAATCAAGTAAGGTTTATTTAATCATTCAATATGTCTATGTGTTGTTTGATTCATCTATGTTCTTGCTTTATTAACATGCTTGGCTAAACCTCCTATTGTGTTTATTTATGATTGTATGAAACCTAGAATGTAGATCTTAGTAGTGTTGCTTCTTGTGATGGATATGTTAGATCTTAGAAAATTAGCTTTTGTCTGCATCGCTGTTGATATGTCTAGGAAAACATGATTGTGTAGAAAAGATACCATCGGGTAACAGTCTTCATACTACCTTGCCCCCTAATATGGTTGATCCACTTTTAATATATTTCACATGCACTTAGTGTACTCCTAGGGGCCATGTAATAGTCTTCATACTACCTTATGTGTGCATTGCTCTAGCAGAATACTAAGTAGACGGCGGGTTCATGTAATTCGTTCATGACTTAGGAAATAGTTATACATATCCTTATAAGGATGACAAGGCAACAACACTAGGATAAGCAATATAGGGAGTAATACATGATTAAATAAACACAGTCTTTTATCTTATCGTTATCACCACTAGCGTAGAATATATTTAGTTTAATAGCTAAAACTAACCACCTCTCCAATTATATGATTTACTTGCTTTCCATAAAACATAAAAACACAAAAATAATCTTCTCTTAACCCTTAGAATTCTGTTAGACCGTGATCAAGCCTTCCCAACCTATTCCCCGAGTGAACGATTATAATATGTGTTTAATCACATATCATTATTCCTTATTAAAATGAGCATTAAATGACCAAAATACATGAAAAATACATTGTATTTGCTTGTATTATGAATTTTATTGTGCATGTAACGGATATATCAAAAATGGACAAAAACAAAGCTAAAATGGATAAATCTGAGCACGGGATTGGAAGAGCGTAAGAAAAGCAAAGCCAAAGGCGTATTCATTTTTATTAGGCCAACCCGTACCCATTTCATGGGCCAGGTTAGCCCATTAATATTTGAAGTATACTAAACCTTAAGCCTTTCAAACACAAGTCCAACTCCATAATATCATTAATCCAATTCTAGCCAAAAGAAATAATAAAAAGCCTATTTTCCATTTCCCTTGGTCAAAGCCCAATCCTATTCTCCCTTTCCCAGGTCAAAGAAATAAGAAACGCGCCAACATTTACTATTTACCCATCTCCCCTATTTTTTTTACACATAACAAATTCACACCAGGGTAAACCACTCACCACTCCACACACACGTATCCTTCTAGAAGGCTTAGCTGACACATCTGACACACCAAAGTCCACGCTGGCAATCCCGAGGGATATGATTAGAGCAAATTGCGTGGAAGTGATCTAACGGTAGATTGAGGGTTTGTTAGTGATCAAGGGCCAAGGATGAAGCTCAAGGACGCTCCTCCCCTCATCCTAGAACCTTCCCCTTCCTACTATAAATACAGGAGAAAGCACACAAAGATTAGCATCTAGCTTATACTATTTTTAGTAGTTTATGAGTGTAGTTTTTAGCTTATTGTCTCGTTTACAATGTAATTTTCTCTTTTAAATCTTGTAATCCCTTTTGTTATTAATAAAAATCCAGTTTCATTTAAATTGTGTTTAAATTCTAGTGTTTCTTTTATACAAATTTGCTTAAAATGTGTTTATATACTACTTAATAAGTTTAATAAGCTCACTTCATCTAATAAGCTATCACTTATTTAGATAAGCTTGTTTAAAGCTTAACCGAATAAGCTCATCACTCAAATTACCTTAAATACTTAAATAAGCCATTTGGAAGATAAGCCAGATCTAAAAGGGATTATAGGGCTTATTCAGAGCTTATTTCCTAAGCAGCTTGTAGATTTAAGCTCTTAAGAGCAATTTTAGATCCTTGTTTAGCTGGGATCAAGGTACACGATTCATTTCTCTTTTATAGCTTCAAATCTATTTTAGCTTATTACATTGCTTAATCTGCTTATTAGTGCTTTTTGTTGCTTATTTGTGCTTAATTTTGTTTCATTTTAGCTTAATATGTCTTAAAGTTCTAGTTTAAATCATTATAATTAGTTAGTATGATTAGTTCAAATCCAGCCATTTAGAGTAAAACTGCTTATTTAGAGTACTTATGTTAAGTGCTTTTCTTTCCTTAGTTTCTGCTTGTTTGTCTTTAATATACCTAGTACTTAATCTATTTTAACAAATTAAAGCTTAATTAGGTCTGATTTAGTTTAAAAGTGGCTTTTCTAAATTTAAAAGGGTGTTTGGGATAAGCTGCATTAACTAGATACAATTAAGTTTAGACTATTTTTGGTATTCATTCTGGTTTTAATAAACTCTTATTTAGTCTGAATGCTAGTTTTAACAAGTTTTAGATAAGTCTTATTAAGTTTTCTAGTATCTTTTGTCAAATGCTAAAGTCTGCCTAGTCAAGTTATGTCTCAAACTGCTCATTTGATAATCTCTATTTGAGGTGTTGTATTTGTGTCTGAAATGCATCATTGAGCATATGTTTTAAGTCATTTTTCTTTAAGGTATCATGTTAAACGTCTCAGTTTAAAAATTCAGTCAAGTGAGAGTGTTTGTTGTTTTTTCTTAAGTACCTTATTTGCATATTAAAATATGGTTAAGATAGAGTTTAATTTAGAGCAAGTTTGATTTAATTTAGCTTATTGGGGTCTGATGTCAATCTGTTTAAATTTTTTAGTGTGTCAAAGTTGTTTTTGAGTCTTACATTTTAGTTGCAAAAAGCCAGTTTATATTCATAAAAAGCCAAAAAACAAGTAGTAGTAGTCTGTCACTTTCATCTTACTTTTTCTAGCTTATTTCTTAATATAGTTTGCTTAATTTTTGCTTATTTGTGTCATTGGCTTATAGTACTTTACCTGTTTTAAGCTTTTAGCTTTTTCTTAGTGCTTATTTGTTCAATATCTTAGCTTAAATTTGGTTAAAAGTCCTTAGAATCTGTTTTTTAAGTCTGTTGTCTAAATGGTTTTAAGTGCATTTTTCCAGCTTATTTTTACTTATATTTTAATCAGAATTGCTTATTAGTTAGGGTGTTGTCCTTCTTCAGCCTTATTTAAGTTTTCCTGGTTGCTTTTAAGTCTAAACAATCCAAACAGTAAGGCTTAAATGATATTATGAAAACCAAAACTGTCATTTTTTAGTTGTCAAAAAGTTATTTATTAAAATATCTTAGTTGGCTTATTTTATAGCTTTTTTATAAAGAAAAAAATAAATAAATAAAGTTTTCAAAAATAAGTCACATTTTCAAACCTGTGACCTCCCACACACACCAACACCTCATCCACTACGCCCTTGGGTCTTTTTCATAAGACCCTTGCATCATTAATTCCTTATACATGTTTTTCAGTTTTAGCTTATTCTTGCTTATTGATTTTTCACAGCTTATAGGTTAGAGCTTATTGACATGCGTTTTTCTTTACAAACCTTATATTTTTCTTAAGTAATATATCTAGTATTGTTTATAAATTTTCTTAAATTTGTATGGATTAAGGTTAGTATTTTTAATTTAGTTTTTTTAGTAATTATTTAGTTTAAAAAGTAGTTTTAAATAATTTAAAAGTCCAAAAAATATTTTCTGTCTTTTAAAAATTATTTTAAGTCATTTAGTTTAAGAAATTTGCATTTTGAGTTTTTAGAATTTTTATTTGTCATTTTTAGTTAATTAGTTAGTTTTAGTTTTTAATTGATTTAAATATCGTTAGGTTTTTAAATTGCTTTAATTTTCTTTAGCATGCCTTTATGTGCTTTCCCTTTGCGTTATTAGATTTAGAATCCAAAATTCAAAAATATTGAATATTCAAGCACGCGATCACGAACCGAAACAAAGTTTTCAATTCACACTTCGTCAGGATACGACATCCGGGAGATAAAATATTGTTTGTCCTCAAACAATTTTTATATCAAACGGGATACTCTCCCCTAAAATAAAAACCCGTAAATTTACCCTTTTAAAAAAAAGAGTATGCTATCATAGTAGTATATATATATTTTATATATATACTAAATACATCATATCAAGTTTTTGGCGCCGCTGCCGGGGAGGTGTGTAACGAATATCGTGTTGAAGTTTGAAGATTAGTGTCTTGAAGACCCTTCCCCGTGAAGTTATCGTTTTTTGTGAATATAAATTTTACATTTCTTTATTTTCTTTTATAAAAAAAACTTAAAAAAATACAAGAAATATTTTATTTTTCTTGATTTATTAAAATACCAACAATACTTTTCCTAAAGTATTGAAAGTACCAAAAAAATTGAAAAACAAAAAATGAAATCATGTTGTCAATTGTTTAAACGGCTCACCTTTAGATTAACAAACTATAAGAGAGGTATAAGGAGGGTTGATCCTACGAACTTCGACCCGAAAGGAGAAGGTTTTTAAAACGCTTTTTGCTTACCCGCTCCTCTGCTTCTTTGTGTGTTATCTAGAGAGCTATCGTGAACTTTTGACTATCGGTTTAAAAAATATTTTTCTTTTAGATTTATTTTTCTCTTATTTAGTTTTTATTTAGTGCATGCGCACTCGCTCTTCATCAAATTTAGTTGTTGAATCTTCCACGATTCCAAAGCGACGTAATCGTAGACGTTCCAAGCAAATAGTCGAACCCGAGCTTCGAACTATTATAGAGACTCCCGTTGTCACTATGGCGGATACGCGTACTATGTCGGAATTACTCCAAGCACCCACCGAGGGTTACGGAGATGCGATTGTTATTCCCGCTATACTTGCCGAAAATTTTGAGTTGAAAGTCGGGTTACTTCAATTAGTAACTTCGAGCCAATTTCATGGTTTTGAGAGGGACGACCCTCATGCTCATATTCGTTGGTTTAACAAGATCACTTCTACGCTAAAATACAAAAATGTTCCACACGATGCTATCAAGTTGATGCTTTTCCCATTTTCTCTTGAGGGGGCCGCCCGAATTTGGCTTGAAAAAGAACCCCCTCGTTCTATCCTTACATGGGAAGATCTCGTTTCTAAGTTTGTGAATTATTTCTTTCCTCCTTCGAAGACTACGAATCTCAAGAACGATATCACAAATTTTCAACAAAAGTTTGATGAAACATTTAGTGAGGTATGGGACCGTTTTAAAGAACTTCTTCGTAAATGCCCACATCACGGTTTTTCAGAATTGCACCAAATCGACACGTTTTACAATGCGTTGACTCAATTCGATCAAGATTCTCTAAATGCCGCCGCCGGTGGTAATCTTTTGAACTGTACTCCTCGAGATGCTTTGATGATTATTGAGAATAAGTCGAAAGTGCATACTTCACGAAACAAACCGATTGTTTCAAAAGTTAGTACTACTACTTCTTCTTCATCTCCTTCTCCAGATGTAACCGCTCTCACTGAGATTGTTAAGGAATTAGTGCTTATGAACAATGCTAATCAACAAGCTTCCGTGAAAGCCTTAGAAGAGACTTGTGTGACTTATGGTGGACCGTATCCATACTATGAGTGTCTTGCTACCGATAGCAACACTTTTAATACTTTTGCAGACACGGGGACCTATAATCAAGGAGGTAACGGATACCATCCTTAAGGAGACCTAAATTATTGTGCTAGCAACCAAATGGGACAGCCTGGTTTTCCTCCTCAGAATGTGCAAAACAATTAAAATTACAATCGGTACAATCAAAATCAAGCTCCAAACATTCAAGGAAGAGGGCAAAACTTCAATCAAGAAAACAATAATTATCAAGCTCCGTATTTTCAAGCTTCGAATTATCAAGCTCAAGTTGGACCTTCGAATGTGTTAATGAACTACATGAAAAGTAATGAAGCTACTTTGAGAGCCATGCAAACTCAAATGACTAATATGAAGACGGAATTGCGGAATGAATTCAAATCTTCTCTTGAAACAAGAACCAATAAGATAGAAAATCAAAACAATCAAATAATGAACATGTTAACTAATCTTACTATGCAAAAGCAAAATCCTCGGTCGGATCACTTTCCTATTAATACCGTAGCTAACCGAGAGTGATGTGAAAGCTATTACCACCACAAAGTTGTGTTTCTCACGATGGACCTAAGATTCCAACCTACTCCTTCTCCCTCTCAAAGGAAGAAACTTAAACCGAGCTACATCGGACAAGTGCAAAAGCAAATTTAGGAAGTTACCGCAACACATCCAACCTCCATAATCTAATTCCGATTCCAAGCCCGAGTTGCCTAAAAGGCTAAACCTAAACTATCGATACCTTACCTTCAGACTTAACGACCAAAAAAGCTATGAAAAGGGCTAATAATCAAATGCTGAAGTTTCGACAAATCTTTCAAAGTTACATTGACCTTAGCTTTTGCGATGCTCTTCTCACATACCTAAGTTTGCTACTACGTTTAAGAGTCCTCCTATAATAAGAAGCAATTATTAAATTTATCAAACTACCCTTTAAATGAGAATTGGTTTCGCGTGCTCCGTAAGAAAAGTGCCCAAAAACTTAAGACCCCGACAAATTTCTTCATCCCGTGTGATTTTTCGAAGGCCAGAATAAGTGCATAGCACTTGTCGTTCTTGGCGCTAGCAATTAATCAATACCTCTTTCTGTATGAGAAGAAAGCTATCGCTCCGGAAACCTCACTCTGACTCGCATGACTCTCGAACTTGTAAACGATCGTTGCTATCCGGATGTGGTTGCCGAAGATGTTTAAGAAAAAAGTAGGAAATTTTGTTTTTCCAGCCGACTTGTGCAGTAGATTACGATGTCGATCCTCGAGTTCCCCTATTACTCGGAGGCCTTTCTTGAGGACAGGCCCTGCTAAGATCGATTACACACGAATGTTTACTCTTTAAGTCAATTGATGAAGGCCAATTACTGTAAAGTCTGGCACACTTCGCGATACTTCGTAATATTATGATGAAACGGTTCACAAGTCTATGTCATAGACGTTACTTTTAGGAGTATGCTCAAGACGTGCTTGGATTTTGGATAGTTTCGACGAGTGGGCAATCCCACTCCTCGATCCTATCTTTTGCTTCTTCCCCCTCGTTCACTCCTTTTGAAGGAGGAGATTTCATTTTGGAAGAGATCGAAGCTTGTCTTTCAAGTGATTCAATTCCACCGGGAATTGATGATGCCGACTTTGATCCGGAGGGAGACATTCGTCTACTTGAGAAGTTATTAAATGATGATCCATCATCTCCTCTCCCTCCGAAAGAACTTAATTTTGAGGAACTTAAAACGATAAAATCTTCTATTGATGATCCTCCGGAGCTTGAGCTCAAGGATTTACCGTCTCATCTTGAATACGCGTTTTTGGAAGATACTAATAAATTACTTGTTATTAAGTCACACAAACGGGCCATCGCATGGAAAATCTCTGACATTAAGGGCATAGACCCTTGTTTTTGTACTCACAAGATCTTAATGGAGGATGATTTCAAACCGGCGGTTCAACATCAAAGAAGGGTGAATCCAAAAATTCATGAGGTTATCAAAAAGGAAGTTATCAAACTCCTTGATGCCGGATTGATTTACCCTATCTCCGATAGTCCGTGGGTGAGTCCCGTTCATTGTGTGCCTAAAAAGGGTGGCATGACCGTAGTTGAAAACGAAGATAATGAGTTAATACCTACTAGGTTAGTTACGGGATGACGTGTTTGTATTGATTACCATAAGCTTAATGATGCCACTCGTAAAGACCATTTCCCGTTGCCTTTCATGGACCAAATGCTTGAACGTTTAGCAGGGAACGAATACTATTGCTTTTTAGATGGATTTTCTGGATATTTTCAAATTCCTATTGACCCACAAGACCAAGAGAAGACCACCTTCACTTGCCCTTATGGGACGTTTGCCTACCGACGTATGCCTTTCGGCTTATGTAATGCTCCGGGCACGTTCCAAAGGTGCATGATGGCCATTTTCCACGATATGATCGAGGAAACAATGGAGGTATTCATGGATGATTTCTCGGTATTCGGGGATTCTTTCTCGTCATGCCTCACCCATTTAGACAAAATGCTAAAACGATGCGAAGATACCAACTTAGTTCTAAATTGGGAGAAGTTCCATTTCATGGTAAAAGAGGGCATTATCCTCGACCATAAGATTTCTAAGTCCGGGATTGAGGTCGACAGAGCTAAAGTTGATGTTATAGCTAAACTCCCTCATCTGACTTTCGTAAAAGGTGTTCGAAGTTTTTTAGGTCACGCCGGGTTCTATCGTCGATTTATCCAAGATTTTTTAAAATTGCCCGGCCGATGACCTATCTTCTCGAAAAAGAAACTCTGTTTATTTTCTTAAAAGAATGTATTGAAGCATTTAATATACTTAAGAAGAAGTTAACCAAAGCCCCGATTTTAGTTGCCCCCGATTGGGACCTACCATTTGAAATTATGTACGATGCTAGTGATTATACGGTAGGTGCAGTCTTGGGGCAACGTAAGACCAAACATTTTCAGCCTATACACTATGCAAGTAAGACCATGACGAATGCTCAAGCACATTAATTTTGGCCTTACTTAGTCTTATCAAAGACTATAGTGTATACGGACCACTCGGCTCTAAAGTATCTTCTTGCTAAGCAAGATGCTAAGCCGAGATTGCTCCGGTAGATTCTCCTACTCCAAGAATTTGATGTCATTATTCATGATAAAAAAAGGAGCGGAGAATCTCACGGCCGACCACTTATCTAGATTAGAAAATCCTCATCAAGGTGATCTCAATAAAAAGGAAACTAATGATATATATCCTCTCGAGACCCTCGGAATGATAACTTTTCATGGTGATTCTAATACCCTGTGGTTTGCCGACATTGCAAATTACCATGCGGTAAATTTTGTAGTGAAAGGGATGTCGTCCCAACAAAAGAAAAAATTCTTTAAGGACGTTAAGCATTATTTTTGGGATGACCCCTACTTGTTTAGGATTTATACAGATCAAGTGATTAGACGATGTGTTCACATCCAAGAAGCCGTTGATATCCTCACGGCTTGCCATAATGGACCCACCGGGAGACATCATGGTGCGAACTACACCGCTAAGAAAGTCTTTGATTCCAGATTCTATTGGCCGACAATTTATCGCGATGCCCATGACATGGTGAAGTCATGTGACTCATGTCAACGTCAAGGTAAAATCTCGCAAAAAGATGAAATGCCTCAAAGTGCAATTCAAGTATGCGAGATCTTTGACGTGTGGGGCATCGACTTTATGGGACCGTTCCCGTCTTCTCGAGGGAACAAGTACATTCTCGTGGCCATTGATTATTTTTCTAAATGGGTTTAAGCGAAAGCGCTCCCCACTAATGATGCCTGAGTCGTTGTTAAATTCTTAAAATCTCTCTTTGCCCGATTTAGAACTCCTCGTGCTATAATTAGTGATCGCGGTACTCACTTTTGAAACGACCAATTCAAAAAAGTTATGCTACCCACCGTCTTTCTACCACGTATCATCCACAAATGAGTGGAAAAGTAGAGGTTTCAAATCGTGGTTTAAAACGTATCTTAGAAAGGACCGTAGGTGAAAATCGAGCTTCATGGTCCAATAAGTTAGATGATGCTTTATGGGCCTTCCGTACCGCATTCAACACCCATCGGGTGCACTACTTATAAGCTCGTGTACGGAAAGGCTTGCCATCTTCCTATCAAACTTGAACATAAGGCCCATTGGGCCTTAAAGCATTGTAATTTTGACCTTAAAATCATGGGTGATCACCAAAAAGTTTA
>BQNB010211124.1:0-10221 GCA_026074375.1 Tanacetum coccineum
AGAACCTTGGCTGAGTTTGGTGTTATCACAAATTCACAATAGCTACAAATCACCAACTCTTACATCTTTTCTTTCCTCTAGTTTCTGGTTCGACACCAACAAACACCCCTTCATACAAATACAAGGACATCTAAACTCTAGAAAACCCTAACCCTAAATCCATCTTTTGGCTTCTCTTTGGTCGATGAAGACATACAAGCAGACGATTCCTTTTGTTCGTGATCACAAGACAGTACAAGATAGTCCAAGGGTCGTGGTTAAGTTGTTTAAAAGTGGCGTTGGTTTGTTCGTTGAGGGCTAGTAACGAACAAGGGTTCCACTAGTTCTAGTTCGAAGCACACACCTTGTTTTCCTTGCTTTGTGAGTTCGCACCCTGTTCTTTTATACAATTGCATGCGATCGTCTTTGAGTTAGGAGCAAAACATTCTTTGTTATTTAACTTTTATATATACAATCCTTGTGCCTAATGTAGTGTGCTTGAAGATATTTCAAAACAAAACTTTCTTTTATTTTGCTCACTTTCTGATGTGCATCAAAGGAACGAGTAAAACCCCATAAAACTTATTATGTAATTAATAAAACTTGGTCATATGTTGTTATGAATCCATGTACTAAGCCCTTGTTATGCCAAATATTAAGTCGAATGCAAAATGGTTGAATTGTGTAATAACCATATTTACAACTCACTTTTTTTACCTTTGATAACTTAGTGGTTCGGGGGATATAATACGACTAGTAATCGTGCTCTATAAATCCAGAACTTAGCTGCGAATTTTAGTTAACCTATTAAGCCTTATTTAGCAATTTAAATCGTCAAAAACGGTTAAGAAACAAGTAAGTTATGGTCATTTAAAAACCCTAAGAAAAACGCATATGTTATGTGATTTTAAAACACAGCCCATACTTGTAGTTTTAAGTACCCTATTCGGCCACTAGAAGTTGAACATAAAACGAACCATAATTATTTTCATAAATAGCACATATAATAGTTATTTTGCCTCTGGAATCACTGATTTTCGTCAAGTAAATAAGAAGTTAGAAGGTCTCAAAGTAGGGTGTAAAAACCGTCACATTTCTCACTGCTTTGTAAACAACCAGCGTGACCATTTCCTTGTATTATTATGGCGATTTTACCACGTGAAATGACAAACCACATAATGATACATAAAGCCTGAAGTACCGTCTTTAAATTGAAATAAAAACCACCCCCTTTTTGTTGAATAACCTGTTCACAAATCGCGTGTGTAATTGGCTGTTCGTCACAGGTGTTGACAATTCGTCAAACACCTTGAGTGCAAACAGTCATGACTGTTTGCATGTAAGGCTACTTTTCAACCCACTTTTAACCCTGTTAAAGACCCCGAAACACGAAACCTATAAAAGGTGAAATGTAGTCCAACTGACCTAGTTTACTAAGGTGTTTTTGTTTCGTCCTAACGTTGAGTAACGAAGTCACAAATTGAGACCAAACTACTGACCTCGCAGTCAGCACATGCTGATAATAAGACCCTATTATTTTTCTAAGTCTGGAAAAACTACCCTAGTGACACGCGTATGTTTAGCCCCTTTTTTACCCAACTAAACGACCTTTTTGGACAAGACTTATTTAACGAAACTTGTAGACGACCTGTCCGAGATGTCTAATAGGTTTTTAGTTTTCATTACCGTTAACACTTAGTAAAATTTTACTTATTTAAATTGTTAAACCCTACTATTTTGTCTAATTATTTGGCGCACTTAGAGACCAAATCAAGGGCTGACCTAAACTAATATTTTAGAGTATATGTGACCTAGTTTCCTAAATGTCCGAAGTCGTAAATTGCATACTTATATTTTGACCACGTTGACTTAATAAAGTTGACCATTTTAACATGAGAATTCATTTTCAAACATCATTATTTTAATGGAGCTCAAGCACACACTAGGGACAAGATTGCAAGTATTTAGCTTATTATTTTTCTGTTTAGTAATTATGTATTATTTTTCCATAGGTTGCGGATAAAGTCTTTTGCATCATTTTTCATGCCACTACCTTGCTATTACGTTATCATTACTTGATGTGAGTTTGTAGTCCCCACTTTTATACTTTTACAATCATTTATCAAATCTCGGGGATGAGATCATGTTTGTTTTACAAACTGGATGCAAGTACATTTTAAATTCAAATTTTACGAGTTTGCCTAAGTAGCTATAACCCACTTTGCCCTTCATCATGAACTGTCAATTGCATAGATGTAATTGTTAATTGCATTATGTGAGCGCGAATGTTATGAATAGATCTATTTGGGATTAACATCCCTGTTCGGGCAAGTAGCACTTGCTAGTTTACCGGTTGGTCGGAAACAACGAATGTATACCATTTGAAATCATAGATGTTACGGGTTGAACATCTACATTGAGCACTATCATTCATATGTATTTGATATACATACATTGTTTAGCTTCAGTGTTGTGAGCTTAGTGCAATTCGTAATACATTTTTGTGATATTGTATTTGTTACTTTATTACAGGGAAATCTTGCCATCCGTTTCATTAAATTTATAAACCTATAAATTCACCAACATTATTTTTGACAGTTTAAATATGTTTCCTCAGGTCAATAAGGTGCAAGTCATGGATGCATTGGATAGTCGTCTTTTAAAGTCATATTATCATAAAGATTTACATGCATTACATTTTGGGTGGGTTTAATTGTTATGTTGTGAATCTTTATTTTCCATTAGCACAAGTTTAATCCTATGGTCTTCTGGAACAAACCATTTAATGACATCCATATATCAGATTTTTTTAAACGACTCTTATAAGTCTTCTCATATCTTAGTGCTATTATCATAAGTCATACCCACCGTATCAGCAAATTTCCCGCTGTGTCCTATTTTGGGGGTGTTACAGATTGGTTATCAGAGCCAAGGTTATAGAGAACCCGGTCACATGTTTTTGCTTGGTCAATAACCGTTTTTTCAAACATTGTTCCATTCAAAGTTCACATGCATTATGATCGGGCATCTCATACCTCAAACAGTCATATAAAAACGATCAAGAGGATTAATGAAATTAAAGAAAAGATCGAATTGCATTATTATAAAAGTATTAATTTTATAAACACAATAATGACACTTGAAAAGTATCACTTTCAAATAATTTCTTCATCATTAATGGTCTACATTTTTATTGTTTTTGTAAGTTTTAGAGATCTTTGAACTTAAATAAACAATGTAATCTCATATATAATTCATTAACATGTTTTTTTTCCTTATTAAAGTTTGTTGACGTTTTATAACATCACCTGTACTCCTACGTAAAAGGAAAAATATGAAATCCACAATTATGATTGTCATTGTACCATAAAGAAGATTTATAATTTTTATAGCTTACAATATGACCACCAACTTATTAATTGTTTAAATAAGATAACTTATTAATAATAATCCAAGTTTTCTTTAAATGTAAAACAATTAAGTAAAGACACATATAAATGATCTTAAATATTTCTATAAAAGAAACAATTTTTAGAAAATGTTATGTTCAAAGTTTGTTGAATAGATTTTTTCCCATATGTTAAAAGCATAGTGTTAAGTCAATAAGCAGGATCCAATGACTAGCTATTTCGAAAGTTATGAATCATTTGTGAGAATGAGTCTATTTGAAAACTAATACAAAATAACTTTATTGTAAAAAGAGAGTTTGTATTCATAATTTTATAATCTATAACCTAATTTGTATAGTGTTTAAGTGTTTTAAATTTAAAAATTATCTTTCCAAATTATTTGTTTATGGTTCATTAGTTTAAAACCTTCATGAATTCATAGAGCAATTATTTTTCTATTCATAGTTAATGAATATGCTAAAAATGTAACAATGTAAAAGTGAAGAAATATTACTGTATACTTTTGAAATTAGTGACATTCTTTGAGAAGTTTTTTTTCATTATTTTTTTTGGTTTCATTATTTTAACAAGTAAAAAACTCTCTTATAAAGATGTAATACATTTTCATAAATGACAATGAAAATAATAATTTTTTTTGTCTTGTTTATATTGATGATTATAGAGTGTAGTTGATGAGAATCTCTTATGTATAGACCATATTTATAAAAGTAAATCAACCATTGAAATAAATATAGGTCAATAGGGGTAAGTGTATTATGATAAACCAGTTCTATAATATCCAATATTATATGTCTTATTGAGGGAAAAGATATTGTAACAATCGCTTATGTAAAGCCCTAACCACCTCAATTAAATGGTATTACATAAAGGCGGTTGTACCTTTATGAACATGGTACAATGTATGGACTGTGATTTAGTATCAAACATTGCCTATGAACCACATTTAAAGAAACCCGAATAACGTGACGCAAATATCCAATATTTTTATTTACGGTCTATTTGTTGAGACTAACAAAGTAAATAGTTTAAGGGTTACTAATATCTAATCGTATTAAATTTCTATCTAATTTAAAGATATCGAATCATTGACTATTAGTTTTATAAATCGCCTTCCAGGTTATCAGTAATGGCAAAATCAGTGGAAGTAGTTTGGTCTAAGAGACTTAATAAATGTATTCTACATTCAAGGTAAATACAAATAGATGTAAAAACTTTAAGTATCCATTACATCTCATGACGATAAATCACCACATATTTTAATAAACTCTTACGTTTTACTGATTAGCCATTTTGTAATTCCTATTTTCTGTAAACAAACCGTTATATTGACAGTTAAACTTCTAGGCGTAAAGTCATTAATAATAAGTAAATTATATTCAATTGATATTAGATACTTGCGGGTTTGTCTAAGACTCATAACCCATTATAACGCAAGTTTTGGTCTACTAGTGGGAAAACCCAAAAGAAACCTCATATAAAATTATTAACTTGGGGTTTTTCACATAATGTGCATTAAAAGGATGGCTTTAAGAAAATAAAGCCCCGTCTATTTCATCATAAAAAAATATGTCATAAGTCATTACTTTAATAGTTCGTCATGTTTAGGAACTATATTATGGACTTTATTATTATATTCCTCAAATTTGACTTGCATAAGATATCTAACCATAAATTAGGTTAGAGGCAAGTATTAGATGAGATATAAACAGAAAACAATCAATTCGATGTCTATAATATGGTTGTTTGAAAATGGTATATAAAAATTCTATGGATTATATGTATTATTAAATTGATTGAACATACTATATCATAATGATAAGTGGAGCAAATTTGGTTATCATGGTATTATGTGGATAAAAACTTTTACAATAATGAATACTAAACTAAGGCCCGTTTTAGGTTGGAGTGTGTATCGGTCTGAGCAAGACAATGAAAGGATTATAATTGTGTTTGTTTAGTACATGGGGAATCAAACGGTGTCAGAAACACATCAAAACCCATAGAAAACCAATCCTGCAAGAGAGGATACCTTTAACACTCATACCTTCATTCACCATCTCTCTCTTTCATTTAATTTTGTACTAGCTTTTTTTCCTTGATCCAAGAA
Organism: Tanacetum coccineum; assembly: GCA_026074375.1. Taxonomy (NCBI): domain Eukaryota; kingdom Viridiplantae; phylum Streptophyta; class Magnoliopsida; order Asterales; family Asteraceae; genus Tanacetum; species Tanacetum coccineum. Next base: position 5,497 of record BQNB010211124.1, read on the forward strand.
AAAAAAAACTAACTTTCATCAAGATAAATGAATAGTGAGGCACCACACACTTACAAACCAAAACCGTGTAACAAACGCAAACAAACTCATTCAGCGTATGGTTTTGCAATTATTTAGTTAAGGAATCAAGTTTCATATCAGTATTAATTTATGTTTTTATGGTGTAAAAATAAAAAGAAAGAAGCATTTCACCATGGAAGATTTGAGTGATGGAAATAGTTGCAGACTTATAAATATGAATATATGGTATATTTTGGTTTGTTGTGCAAGTTGGATGGGCCCGACCCATTTGTGATACCAGTATCTTTAGTTTAATACCAAACAGAATAAATGATATCAATACATCTCATTCCATACCACCCTTTTATCAAATCTATACCGATAGTGATTCCGGGTTGCAAACCAAACGCACCTTAAGTTTTAATGATTTTGAAAGATTATTTCAATCACTTAAGATCTAAAAGATGTCATAACATCATAGACATCATAATGTGTACTTGTAACACCCCTAAAATCAAAACGCAGCGGAATACCACTTGGGGTGCTACTTCATAGCATAAAGTACAAGTTAAAGAAAACGACTCTAACGTGAGACGTTTTATAAAGGGGCTCAACCATTCTATAATTCTTATAAAATAGCAGAGATATAACAGGTCCCATTTGAAATGTAAATAGAAAACATTTTCAAACATTTGTCTAATTGTACTAAATTATAAAGCCTCAAAAATATTTATAATCCGCGCGACTCGCATGCTCCCATGCTCACAGCAATAAATAACCTAGAAAAACATGCAAAACGTCCACATAATGATGATGAATTCATAGGTTTAAGTAAAAGCAGTATTGAAATAATTTAAGTAATATTTTTAGTAAGAAAAGTAGCGTTACAACATTTCAAAGTATTATTTACAAAATTCAAGTAGTGTTTCAATAAATCAAGAAATGTTTAGTAGTGGACCACAAGAATTAAGTAATGTAGACAAGAGAAACGAATTCACCAAGTCTAAAAGAAATATGTATTATTGCTCTAAGCTCATGACACCGAACCTTAACAGTATGCAAACCCCAATCAGGTTTGTGCCCCATCAAAAAAGTAGGATGTTCTGCCCAACACCCAAGTATTATTATTTCAAAGGTTAATTGCGTTCGTTGGTTGGTATTAGAGAAAAGTTCCATAAGGAACATGGTCAAAAAAAAGAACAAACCGCTTCATCTTATCCATCCATTTTATTTTCATCTAATGGTTTAGATTAATTCTTATTTTAATTTAATTAAAAAACCCACTTTCACCCTATTTTTTAAAAATTAAATATCTCACAAACCGTTAATCGTTACGCAAAACGAAACATACCATCGCGACGAGAATTAAATCATCTTTCTATAGAGGGGCACTTCTATATACTTTCGACGAACTTTTTTCGAATTTTTTTTTTCAATCACGTCAGAAAAAATCTCATGGGATTTTTTGAAATCACATGAGATTGTGATACAAATCTCATGTGATTTTTTCAGACGTGATTTTTTCAGATGTGATTTTTCGACGAACTCTTTTTTCGAATTATTTTTTTTCAATCACGTCTTAAAAAATCACATGAAATTTGTATCACAAATCACATGTGATTTTGTGAAATCACATGAGATTGTGATACAAATCTCATGTGATTTTTTCAGACGTGATTGAAAAAAATCAGAAAAAAAGTTCGTCGAAAGTATCACAACGAGTATTTTTTTATCTTTCTATAGGGGGCACTTCTATATACTTTCGACGAACTCTTTTTTCGAATTTTTTTTTCAATCACGTCTGAAAAAATCACATGAGATTTGTATCAGAATCTCATGTGATTTCAAAAAATCCCATGAGATTTTTTCTGACGTGATTGAAAAAAAAAATTCGAAAAAAGTTCGTCGAAAGTATATAGAAGTGCCCCTCTATAGAAAGATGATTTAATTCTCGTCGCGATGGTATGTTTCGTTTTGCGTAACGATTAACGGTTTGTGAGATATTTAATTTTTAAAAAATAGGGTGAAAGTGGGTTTTTTAATTAAATTAAAATAAGAATTAATCTAAACCATTGGATAAAAATAAAATGGATGGATAAGATGAAGCGGTTTGTTCTTTTTTTTGACCATGTTCCTTATGGAACTTTTCTCTACCTGGCCTTTTTATGTGGTATCAATTTTTTAGAATCGTTTCAAATCTTGTTTCCATATTTACGAACCAAATATTTAAACTTAACAATGAAAGAACTCCACAAGTGCTACACCCTTCAACCAAATTGCCCCTAAGATTTGAATTTGGATTTAAATTTGATATAATAAAAAATTTATATAATATAAAAAAAAGAGGATTCAAATAAATATTTATAGTTTAACTAATAAAAATTTAAAAAATGGATTATATCTGAAGTCAACAAAAAAGATGGCCAATATGTTTACACGTAGGCATGTCAGACATTTAAAAGCATGTGTTTTCTATTCCTGAGGTGGTAGTATACTTTTATAGATGCCCAACTATTTGAGTTCTGGTGAGCCCACTTTAAATCATTTTTCAAACAAACATCTTATCTGAACCTAAACCCACATTCTAAGGTTGATCCCCTAATATCAAACGCCTCTTTAAGTCTTAATCGTTGTATTTAATAGTATTGATAGACATGTTAGAAATTTAGTTCAATTATGGGTTCAGTTCATACTAAGTAATGGGACTGAATGTACGGAGTGTACTCCCATAGGTCACTGAACACTCTGACTCTGATAGCCGTAAAAAGGAATTCAAGTCATTGATGAAGTTCAGTGAGTTCACTCTTCAGTGAGTGTAGCTCTGGACTGAATGATATTCATCAGACTGGTGGCTTCAGCTTTGAACTCCCTGCGGAGTAAGCTGAAGGACACCAAAAGGGGGTAATCCATCAGGGGATGTATCATCAGCGGGTTATCTCATCAGTGAGTCTTTTCAGTGTGAACACTTAAGCTTGTGTGCTCTTCAGTGAGCTAGCTGAGTGTTCTAACACTGAAGGATTGACCTCGCTAGAATGAATTCAATTAACTTGTAACAACTTTGATCTATTCAAGTGGCAGGTTTGACTACATTTGATGACCACGTTTAAATTAGTCATGTAACCACTAATTTCTACAATTATGAAGGCTAATTATGGAAGAGATTAATGAACCCATTAATCTCTCATAATTCCATTAACTAAGGTTTGAGTATATCTCATATAAATATGAGATTACAACCGCATGGAAATACACACAGTAAACAAAAACACTTCGAAGCTAAGGGTTCTTGATTTGTGCTTAAAACAAGAACAAGCACTTGGTTTTATCCCAATAATGTATTCGTGTAACCCAGGCATAGGGTCGAATAATCTTCTTTGAAAAGTGATTACACGACTTCAAGTGATATCCGGTAACCTTTATTGGTAATTAGCTAGGCATTGATTATCTTCACCCTGCTCTGGGCCAATATTTACAACTGTTGGGATTAAAAGAATTCATGATGATCTTGAAGTTACTGCTGTTAAGGTTTGTGTTACTGCTGCTAAGCTAAAGTTAGTGATGTTCATTAACTCTAATGAAAAATATGCTAAGAAGTTAGTCCTGCTAGTTCATAGTTACTACTGCTAGTGTAACTTAGTACTGCTAGTGTATATTAGTACTGCTAGTTACTACTGCTAGTATATGTTAGTACTGCTAGAGTAAAGTTAGTACTGCTGGTGAAGATTGAAGAAAATATTCTAAGTAGTTACTACTGCTTGTACACAGTTAATGCTGCTGGTGTATAAGTTACTACTGCTTGTTAAATTCTTAGAACGCTTAAATGGATATAATCCTAAACACGGCTCGCGTTTAGCTAGAGCGAGAAATTTCACCAAAACGGCTAAAAAGTAAAACACAAAATTTTATTCAAAGTAAAAAAATAGGAACGGAGTCGAGATTTAATATAGATCGTAAAATATGAGATGTTACAGCCTCCCCACCTTAAGAGAGCGTCGTCTCAGTGCTCAATTCGCCTTATCTCCATATGGTTTGCGACGGTCAATACACAATCGGAAATATCCATATAACAAATTTCGAGTCGAAAGAAGTTCAAATAGATTTGTACAAAAGCAATAATGATAGCGATTTGAAGAGTAAAGACAATGAATGATTCGTACGGACGTATTACTTGTTAAAAGAGACGCACGCCATGTCGGATATACATTTAGAAATAATAAAATGAACAAATTACGAACCGAAAGAAGTCTAAAGACTAATTCGTATGAAGGTAATAACGATAATGATTAGATGAACGGAGAAAAGGAATTATTCGTACAGACGGGTTACAAATCGAAAGAAATTTGTTCGTACGAATGCCATACACTTAAGCCCACTCATTTACAAATCATTATTTACGAAACCAAAACTCACACTTGGAGGATTTGGTGTACCATATCTCGTCATTGAGAAATCTTAAAATGGCATCTAAGTGTTGTGTCACACCCCCAGACGGGGCCTGGACGGAACACGTGTCCGGAGGCGTGACTTAATTTAGGGCATCTCAAGTACAAAGCATAAAGAACGACCTCTAAGGGTACGTTTTAAAAATAAACACCGTTGCAAAGTTTTAAAATAATAATAATAAGTTTTACATTGATTAAATTTAAAAGGTTCAAAGTTAAAATGTGAAAGCTTAAATGAGTTCAACAACGATATTTAAAGACATAGATAAATCTCTGGTAAACC